>QANT01002570.1:0-11915 GCA_003254885.1 Purshia tridentata
TGACTTTAAGTACCAAATTTCAATAATTTTTCAATTTAGATACCAAAATTTAATAGCATTTTAAATTAGGTACTAATTGAAAAGTGAAACATAATAATATAATAAAGGGTACTATAGTTCACAAATATTGCATCACATGCCACTACAATAAAAAAAAGGGTTTTTTTTATAAGTCCATTTGGACATTTTTACTGTTCATTAAACCCAAACAAGAAAGCACATATCCCTGCCGGCCCACTTTTTAAAAAACCAGATGCTACAGTATCTGCTACAGTGCCTTTGAGAATTGTTACTGTTAGACAGTAACAATTCTTACTTTGCAAAAAAACTTTTAAAAAATATAACTTATACAAATATTTCATTTTTCCTTTGTATAAACACTTCAAAAATAGTATAAAAGCTTTTTTTTTTTTCCATATATAAAAAATTGTTACTATCAGACAGTAATAATCACATTATTGTTATTGTTCGATAGTAACAACCACCTTATTGTTACTGTCAGACAGTAACGACCACTGTATTGTTACTGTCAGACAGTAACGACCACCATATTGTTACTGTCAGATAGTAACGACTACCGTATTGTTACTGTCAGACAGTAACAACCACTTTATTGTTACTGTCACCTTATTGTTGTTACTGTCGAATAGTAACAATAAATATCATTTTATTGTTAATATGAAAGTAACAATTATCTTATTGTAACAATCATGTATTGTTACTATCATACAAGAAAGACTTATAAAACTTTAAATAATATAATCAGGGTCCAAGTAATTTTCAACAACATAATGAGATAAAAAGAAAAAAAAAAAAATACAATGAGCGTAATTAGATGTTCGGCTATTATTACTCTTCTCATAATCAAAAGCTTTTCAGGCATTTCTTCTCTACCCATGCTTCCCCTGAAGTAAATTAAACCAACATTAATTACTCATATTGCCAAGAAAGAAGAAAAAAAGTGAGGACCAATTACCATTTGCTTAAAACAGTCATTCACTAAATCAAGATGGGGCATTTCAATGAGACAGTAGACATGAACAAATCCTAAAGAGATAAATTCAGACCAAATGATACAAAACATAAAACAGTGAAAGCAAAATTTTTCTCTGCTTGAACCCAAAACCCATATCACTTCATCAAAGTAAAAGCAAAATTTCTCTCTGTTTCAACCCAAAACCCATATTAGTCCATCAAGGTTCATGTCTACAACAATTGTAGCCCTAAAATCATTAATCACAGACAATACAAATTGATCCACTAGCTATATAGGCAAGGAATGCACCACTACGTGCACAATGATAGCTAGCTAGTTGCTTTGGTTAAATACCACTCTTGCCTTAAAACAAACGGTATTTATCTTGCTAAATATATTTAGCAAAAATGACTCACCATTTGCTCCAGCTTTTGCTGTACTATTTGCCTTAAATAAATGCCTTAAACTTCCATCACCATTTTTGCTCCAGCATAAATAAATATCACTCTTGCAATATTTAAGGAGCAGTTTGTCTCGTGAGTAAAATGTGGGTTTTCTTTGGTTTATGCATATCTTAATTCCTAGTACTACTGCCTGGGGTTGCGCCTCTTATAAGTCAAAATAGGTTGCCAAATAAAAAAAAGTGGGGGAAGGGATGAAATCCCCTACTAGATCCACAAAGGAGCAACTTTAAAAGCATTTCATGTAGCAGAGCTTATCAATGTTCAAAATCCAAAACTCAAAACCCATATCAGTAGATTCAAACCAAATGATACAAAACCCAAAACCAATGGCAGCACTAAAATCACCAAAAATCTACTACTATTGAACCCAATTGCAACAATCAGTATGTACGTACCCATAATAGTGGTCCTCCATCTAGTTTGTCCATTAATCAAATATAACCTTCTAAAAATCATAGCTTGGATACATATCTGACTGAAATCAAACAAGGCAAAATCGAATTGCAGAGAGATAGAGGAATACCTGGATAATATGCTCGATGACTAGTCCACCACAGCGCGCTGATCTGAGCTCGTCCACTCACTCCTCCTGTTCCGCCTTTGACGGTGATACCAACACTCACTCCCAAGGCCTGCATCAGGATCGTCTTTGCCAGCGTGAAGAAGCTTTGGGAGCAAAGAAGGGGAAGAGAGGTGGAGAGGAGGAGGAAGGTGAAGAAGGGGAGGAAGGCACAGATGAAGCAGAAGAATAGAAGAGGAGGAGGGAGAGAGAGAGATGGGGACGGAGGGAGACGGAAATAAAAAGTGGACCTGGCAAAATAGAAAAAAGGGCTGGAAGAAAATGTAGTGGATTCCTTGGGAAGCCAAATAAAAAAGTAGACTTTAGAGGAACTAAGGGTCCCAGATTGGGGTTATTGATAATTATCTCATAAAAAAATATATATATATATATTACATCTGTACTATTACATTATTTTATACCATATTCTATTAAAACTGAAAAAAATCAATCCAATCATATCTTAATTGTGACTGTCTCATAATTTAGTTGTGATTGTCTTGGTAAGTTGAAAGAGACAACTTCCACCACTATACTAAAGGGGGTGTACTCAATTGAGATTCTAATGGATTTTAAAATAATTTAAAAATACATAGAAATCTAGGTGTATTCAATTCAAAATTTTAAAAATTCTATAGAAATCTAAGTGTATTCAATTCATAATTTTAAGAATTCCATTGAAATCTAAATGTATTCAATCTCTCATGGATTTTAAAGAATTTCATTTAAGTACTAAATTTTGATGGATTTTAAGCATAAAATAAAGGTAATAGGAATTCCAACCTATTCCCCTTGGATTTTGATGGATTCCATGGAATTCCATAAAACTCCATAGAATCCATAAAATCTGCAGGAATTTATAATTCTTTTGAAATCTATTAAAATCCGGATTGACTACGCCCCCTAAGTATTATTTTGAGTAAAAGTATTGTTTTGACCTCTATTTATACTATATTATAGTACAATTTCTCTTAAACAAAAATTCAATTCAGTCACAACCTAAGTGTAACTGTATCACAATTTAGTTGTAACTGTCGTTCAATCATAACTAAATTTGAAATTGAATATCGTACAATCATAACTAAAATTGAAGTTAAGACTATATTAACCAATTTCTAAGACAGTATAAAAGTATCAAGGGCATATTTGCCAAAATTTTATAAATTTTATCTAAGACCCATCATATGTGGGCCAAATGACAAAAATGTCAAAGGGAAAGGCTCAAAACAAAGGGCTCAACATGTTTGTGACCTAATCTTAAAAACTACATTTAAGTTTAGTAGTCCAATTGAAATATTATATGGTCTTCGTGCTATTCTAAACAGTAATTAAGATTTAGTATTTAATTCTAATTTTCTATTTAATTTATTCAAAACGTATCTGCCAAATAAATTCTGCTAAAATTATAAAGTGGTGATAAAAACTAATTTTGATTACCATTTACCATTATACGAGCATCTATTCTAAGAAAATAGTTGTGTTTAAGGTTGAAACAAAGTAAAAAGAGAAATTAGTGAGGAACTGGGCTTTGTCCTTTAGTACTATGATAGTGAATTAAACTCATTTTAGTTTAATATCAATTTATCATTTTACACACTTTCAGTATCTGTCTATTAGTGTCTGGCATCCATATGTACTGTCACTCAACGACGGTCGCAGAGAACCATACCCCAGACCCAGAACAAATAATTTCTCTCCTCAAAAGAGGAATTTAAAGCTAAAAAAGTGCAAAGAATCTAATCCAAAGATAAAATAGTATAAATAAGAAAGAATCGATCAAATAACAATAAAGAACAACTATGAAAAATAAATCAATGAAGCAACAAATCAGAAAGCAAAAGGAATATTCGTACAGATACCAAAACTTTCAAAAAAAATTCAAAAAATTACATAGACAAGAATTCAATTGCAAAAACCTATAAACTAAATTTAGCATGATTGATTGGAAAATTTAAAAAGTAAGTCAATTACAAAAGTTAAAAAAAAAAAAAAAAAACTAGTTGCTTCGAAATNAAAAAAAAAAAAAAAAAAACTAGTTGCTTCGAAATATATCAGCCTCGCGTTGCAGAAGGAAAGCCAGCTCATGTTTCCACTGGTGCACAAGCTTTTGATCAATAAAACTCAAAAATTTTAAAAACAACAAACAAAGAAATTCAGAGACAATGATACTTACAAAGAAGCCTGAAGGAAAAGAAGGAAAATGAACACAAAACTCAAAGAGATCCAATCCAAAAGTCTAGTAAAATTACAGATCATCATATCAAAAACTAGCTTGTAGAAGAAGGAAAAAGAACACATTCAAAGTTGGTAAATATGAAATAAAGGGACTTAAGGGCACTATTGTAAAATTTAATATATAAAATAACTTAAAATATTAGAAGTTTACTAATGTAATTGACACGGGCTCAAAGAAGTGGCCCATTGACCATTTTGTAATAAAGCTATAAAAGACACTGACCGCTTTAGAGAAAAAAAAAGCCTATTATGATTTATTTAGTATTGTGAAATTTATTATTAACTTAAATGTAATTTTCTATATATTATATCCCTATATTATTCATTATTATATTATTTAAAAAATATATATTTTCTCTGGTATTTTTATAAAATTGTTTCTTATATTAGAATTTTCTAACTATACAACTAATTATTATAAGTGAAATAAAAGTTTCTTTCCAATATTATTAAGAAGATTTTTGACAACTTACAAATTTTAATTAAAAATGTTTATTAATAATTAAAAACTTAACTTCTTTTAGAAAAAATAATCAAGTCGACCCATCTCAATTATTAGATGGGTCGATTTGACCACGACACAAAGCACAAATGAGTCCATTTTAAATGGGTTGGGCTTGTCCATAGTACATCTTGGTCTCTAGGTCAATTTATTTTTCCCATTTAATGTTCCAAGCCCTTCAAGGTATATGCTGCATTCCAATATGTTTGGATAGTGCTTGGAATGGGGTTGCTTCTTACTCGACACTCGACACAAAATCGACTCGATTTTTGGATGTGGTTGTAACTGACAACTGTCCTAAAATAGTAAGTGAGGTTGCTGCCACTCGACTGGATGATTTCGATTTGAATATCGGTTTTGAAAATAGGTGATAGTCAGATGTCCGACAACCGACCCAATTAACCGACAATCGACATTCTCGGCTTCTAATGACCATTGTCCATACCACCTCTAATTCTACCCATTCATTATCCTCCACCAAAATGGTGCGTTTCCACTTTTCTTTGTTTGCATAATGGAAAACGCCACCCAATTTGAACTGTGGAGACTCGACTTTCTGGAGACCTTGAAGTGGTACAAGAGATGGAACAAAGGTGCCACCAAGGTCCACCATTTGTGGTGGTCACTAGTTTTGATTTCTTGATTGCAGAAATTGAACAAAATGTTTCAGGCTTAACACTAAGGCCTCATTTGATGTCTAGGATTGGATTGGATTGGAAATGATAAATGGTAAATTTATGTGCATTTAAGGAAAAAAAATAAGTATTTTCTAACTTAAAGAAAGAAAATGGAAAGAAAATGACTTAGCCATAAAGAAAATGTTATCCTTACTAATCCCCACCATTTTGAGGGAATTGGAAAGGATAAGTTTTCTTCATAATTTATCTATCTCATTCCCATCTTCTTTCTTCAACTTAGAAATTTCTTCTTCAAATACACATGAATTTGCTACTTATCCTTTCCAATCCAATCCTAGACACCAAACGAAGCCCAAAAGTGAATTGGCCCTGCTGCTCTTGAATCCCTTCCAGCATCAGAGTGACTTGTGGGGAGAGATCGGGTTCTTTCTTCAAAAAGCTACGTTTTATTTTAGATATGGCTTTGAGGTCATCGACCATGGCCTAGTCAGCAATTTGAATACCTTTGTTTGTTGTAAGGGTTTTGGGCCATTTGGAGCTTTGAAAAAGCAACTTTGATGGAGGCAATTAGGGGTGCACAAACTTATTGAAAATCCACTTGCTGATCCAATCCAATATGCACAGATCCAATTAGATTGGTTTTTTTTTTTTCGTTTTTTTTTGTTTTTTCTAAGGATATTGATTTGATCCAATTTGGAATTTGTGAATCAGATATGAATATCAATATTGAAAATCGAATATATCTGATTCAATCCATAAATTATATATATTAAATTATTAAATAGTTTATATATATTTATATATGTTTAATTCATATTATAGAGTAAATCAAAGCCCCTATTATATTTTATAGACTATGTTACTGTACAGTTTAAGGTTTAGGGTATAGTTTAAGGTTTAGGGTATTTAAAATTAGTTTAACAGTGAAACTATTATAAAAATTATAAATATATATAGTATATAGTTTATAATTTATAATTTATAGTTTATATGGTAATAGTATATAGTTTATAACTTTTATATAGTATATACTATATAGTTTACAGTTGAAGGTATTTTTATTTAGTTTTTATATGAAATCTATTGTATGAATTATAAATATATATACTATATAGTTTATAATGATTTATATAGTTTATGGTTTATAGAGTATAGTTTATGTTATTATTTGGATAAAAATGATTATGTGAAATAATTTTTATGTTGTGTAACTGCTGATTTTTATATTATTCGTATATTATTCGTTATCCGATCCAATTTGATTTTTCGGATATCCGAACTTGTTGGAAAACTATAATAGTGGATCGGATATTGTTATAAAAATGACTATACCATAAATTATAGATTAGATATAGATAATAGTTTATGGATTGGATATATGATCCATGTACACCCCTAGAGGCAATGCTAGCAAAGAGCTTGGCCAATAAAGCTTCCATCACTACCCTATTTGGGGCTCTGACATCTTGTTCCTTCTTGCAGTGATGGTGGTCATGGTCCTCTTTGACTTTGGTTTGGGATGCAAGCATGCAACTCCCCTTGTTGGAGGAAATTTTGCTTGGGTCGGTTGTTGGTTTTGGAAATTCAACTATGTGGGTTGTCGAGTGGATCAATTGTTAGTTCCAAGCAATATTCAATTGTCAGTTTTGAAAATTCACCAATATCAGTTTGTCTGATGGGTAGATTGTTGGGCCGATACAGGCCCGACCTGACCCATTCCCAACCCTATCAGTTTAGAAGGGAAATTTTTATTGAAGCCCAAAAATAGAGCCCTATCAATTTCACTGGTCATCGTTTTTTGAAGTAAAGTATTTTCTCTTTGATACATGCTTAAAAATCAGGCCAGAAAAAGAAAAAAGAAAAAAAGGAAAAGAGAAGAGGCTAGTAGTGCATAACTAAACAGATTTCTTTATCTACTAGAAACAAAAAGTGATCGATTTTGCCCATGAAGCTCTTATGATAAAGAAATAAATAAATTTACATATGCATTCATAAGTGCGTTTTCTACAAGAATCAAAAGGCAGTACTAATGTCGACCAAAAGAAAAAAAGGAAAGGCAGTACTAATGATACAAGCTAAATAGAGGGACCCTGGTACAACTATGAAACAAAGCATAACAAACCATGGAAGATATTACCTATATATTTATATATTGCATTTCTAAACCACAACAAACAAGGGATGAACTTAAAGGAAACAATAGGCTTGCTAATTTCAAATGATGATGCCACAAATAATTTCTGATCACATGTGGACAGGCTACTGTTGGTTCTGCTAAATCTCAAGATCATTTCTGAATGAATCGCTCCTCGATTGGATCTTGTGGGGTTACCTTTAGAGGTGTAGAACGTTCTGATTCAGATGATTGGATGAGGATTTGCATGACAATTACAACAAGGACCAAGAAAATTGCTGAAAACGCAATGCCTTCCCATGTGGATAGAAGGGCAGACCATTGAAATAATTTGACACTTCCATAGCCAAGGAGGCAAGACCAAACTATTACAACCTATTGTAAAATAAAAATGGAATTATGTATAATTAGAAAGAGGAAAAGGGTTGGTTCATTACTGTCTACAAGTTGTAAGGTCTTACAGCTAAGGACTTTATAGGTCGGCCGGTGTTTTGGAGTTGCAGTTCACTGAATGTGTCTTTAGCAAAATACTTCTCCAATAAGGCATCCTGGTAGTTTGAAGGTTAAAAAAAAGAAAAAAAAAAGGGCATCAAACATAAATATACACTTACTGGAGGCTATAAATTGATAACTGTAATATGCTGAAGAAGATCTGTCTAGGTCTCATGGTATGATTGCAATTTTTGCACCATATGAGCCAATTTAAAAAGAAAATTCATGAGAACAAGGAAAAACCATGTCCAAAAAGAAAAAGTAATTTCAACCCAAATAAGATGGTGGGAGTTCTATATCTTGGATCAACTCCAAGATAAAAATCACATCACCTGTGTAGCTGGACACTATTATTAATTGTTCAGCTGAGCTGTGCCAGCTCAAGCATAGCAAAATTCCACATAAAAGATAATAAGAATAGAAAGAGTGCATGAATGATGATACCTTGGTAACAAATACATCTTTACACCACTGTCCAATTCCATCACTTGTTTCTGGCAATTCCTGCATTGGATGTCTCCTGATTTGTAATTTTACCTGTAAGAATCAGCACTCAATATAATTAGTAATATTATTTTCTAACCTTTTTTCCACAAATATTGGTCTCAACTCTACATGGCAACAGGTCCGGTTGATAATCATGTTGACTCATTGCATTTTTTCCCTTTTAAAGGTCCACATATAACTCAAAGGTTGCCAAGAAGGTTGGGCACAAAATGTTCTAAGAGAAGAATCAGTCCCATAAACAAGATGTCATCATGTATTAAGAAAATTTGAAATGAAATTTTTTTGTTTCTTTTGAATTTAAATGAGCATGAGTCTAGACAGCATGGACATGTACACAAACACAGGACAGACCACACTCATAAGTGTGTCCATTGTTTCATGCAATTAAACCTTTCAATTTATCAGGTCAGAATAGGATCTCAAATAATTAATCGTCCATGAGTACTTTATATCTTCCTTTTCTCTATCCTGGTAGCATCTTTGGTGTTTATGGTAGTTATATGCTAATTATCCTTTTTCTTTCTTGGCCGGACTAATTATCCATTTGACATGTCATGTGTGTGTATTCAACAATTGTAGAATTTCAATTAATTCATCTAGTTACATGTTTGTTCTACAGCCCCAGTATAAAACCCTCAATTACTGGAATCTGTCTAATAAGATGGGGCCTAACTGTCCTGGAGTGAATTGAAAAGTCAGGCTAAAGCTGGTTTAAGTTTAAAACCAACCAGTAACATATTTCTGGAATCAAACTATATTGTACTAGGAATCAAACTGTCTGACTTGCATTAATGTTACTACTTTTCACTATTTATCACAAAACAGATTACCTCATTACCCAGGAAATTAGTAAAATAAGGAGTAAAGAAATTTAAACCATATCCAAGAGACCTTGTGGATACCATATACACGATGATTTCAGTCCAGAAAGGTTTGTAACTACGGCAGTTTATTTTTCAAGGGAAGAACAATCCAACAGTACATTATAGTACAACCATTGGTGGAATGTACTGTTGAAGAATCTTAAAACTGATGCATGATATTTGGTAGGTAGATAAAATATAGAAAGTGTGATGTTCCCTTCAAGAAACTAATGATGTACTAGCAATAAAATAATGTTAACCATCTAATATCAGGTAACTTTGTTAGCATATGCAAAAGGGGTTTTGTTGTCCTACCACAGAAGATTGCCTTCTAAATATTGTTAACAATGTAGGTGATGGCTTATTGTTGGGGACAGCCACTGTACAATCATAAATTGCTGGAACAAAAGAGCGCATATGACCTACTGATGAGACAAACCCCTGCAAGAATGAAAAATCAAATTAAAGAAAAAAAAGATAGTGCAGCTAAAAATGTATATGTCAATTCCTTTCTATCATATTCATTATCTCCTATTACATCCAAGTTTTGTAGATCTATTCGTATTACTTCATGTTCAACCTCATGGTCTTTTACCCTTCTATTCTAAAAAGATATATGTCAATAGTTATGTCTGGCAAGGTATCATCATAACATCATCAATATGAATTTTGGCCTTTCATTCCTTTCTATCATATGCATTATCTCCTATTACACCCAATTTTTTTAGATCTATTTGTATTACTTCATGCTCAGTGGCCATACGTTGTATATGCCCAATACCATCTAAGCTTACTTTCTCTTATCTTATCACTAATAAGTGCCACCCTCAATGTTTCTCTATTAGTTTGGTTTTTTTTTCCTGCCTTTCTAGTCACTCTAATTATTCATATTAATTAGATGGATTCGGTTCGGTTACCGAGCCGAAAAGCCCAAACCGGAAAACCGACCGAGGCACTTTGGTCAGCCTCCAACACAACTGAGATTGAGATCGGAAGTTAGGTAAACTGGTGGTCGGTTTACCGAAGAAGTCAGTCCGCTAGTTCGAAATGGGCCTTGACCCAGCATATGTTGGGTGTTTGATCTTCGGATCATCGTTCATGATATCAACGGCCATATTGCAGCAGAGGATGGCGGCAGAGATCAGCCAGATCAGCAAGACACCTGGGATTTTACTGTACGAGTTTAGGAGGTCGAAGACTAGGGACAGACCTAAACCCAAATATTATTTATCTAGCCCATATAGTGATATGCAATTGACAAAAAATAAAAACACAAAGACCTCTCTTATACTATTTAATTACTACAAATTCAAATTATAAGCGTTACTACCTTTCACTTATGAGTTCACACTTCCAGTGAATCCAGTGAGATGTTCAAAGCCTTGATCCTTTTTTTTCGTCCAAAAGGCCTTGACCCTTGACAATCTCATCCCAAAGTCCATGCCTCAAGTCATCAAAAGCGTTCAAATTGTTCAAGGCAATGGAGGCCTTACAAGCATTAAGTAGGTCATGGTCTTTGGGGATCCTGGATCTCTTAAAAAATTTACCGTGGCTTCGTAGCACCAAACTCCACCTAACCATGACTCCCCAAGTTAACGGTCTTAATTTTAGCCCACCCCATTTTCTATTCCTAGAGAGGAGAGGAGGGGGTGGAGTAGTCGATTGGGAAGGTGAGGGTGGAGTGCAAGAGAGAGTGGACAACTTGAGAGCCTGCTTAGGGTATTAAGATCTGATGCTTTGAAATTGGTTTAAAACCCTAAAAAATCAAAATCAAAATTGATAGATTTACCCCCTACTTTGAATGTTCATAACTTTTAAACTGTAGCTCCGATCGACGAACAATTTGCGTCTACAAACTCATGGACTCGAAACCTATCCAACAAGTTAAGTTTGAAACCAAAAGCCAAATTAAAAAAAAAAATCAATTTTTGAGTCGAGCCAATTTAGTATAATAATTTATAATTTACCACAAAACCTTTAATTTTTCAAATAAATCTTCAAAATGTTTGTAAATAAAAACAAATAATGGAAAAACATTTAGAAAATTTCCCTGAATTCAAGGATAATTTTAAAATTTTTCACGACCGCACAAAGAGGTCATAGGAGTTTGCTACGACAAGAAAAGAATTTATCCTTTGCTACGACAAGAAGAGAATTCGTTATCCACCACTTTTGGCTCTATGAGGGTAGGAAGTGATAGTAACTCATGGGCACAACAAGAGGCACACTCTTCAAATGTGTATGGTTATGGGAAAATTCAACCACAACAAGTTCCTAATCCATACGGTTGGCATGTTGGCAATTACATGCAAAATTATGCTGAAGAAGTATTTTGGGGTGATTATTCTTCGCAGTACACCTACTCTGCACATGAGGTTAATACAGACAAGGTATTAAATTTCGTTTTTTGGGGATATAGAAATTTTAACAACAACCTATTAATTTTTTACCGAAATTTCCCCGAAATTTTCGAAATTTTCGAAATTTCACCGAAATCACCGAAATTATCAAAATTTCGCCGAAATCATCGAAATTATCGAAATTT
>QANT01002573.1:0-15515 GCA_003254885.1 Purshia tridentata
ACAACCTGCCGTACGCATGCAGGGCCAATAATCCTGTTGTACATGCGCAGGGCTCACAACCTGCCGTACGCATGCAGGGCCAATAATCCTACCGTACATGTGCAAAGCCGAAGTCTGTCATACACATGCAGGGCCAACAACTGCCGTACGTGCACGCAGGGCCGCCCCTAAAGGGCAAGGCATCTCGACACACGGCCCAAAGCCTATGTGTGTGCCGTGATGGGTCCCAAAGACCTTATGCAATCTGTGAAGCTGAACAAGTACTAATTGGGTGCTTTGGAAACAGTATCAATCCGAAAAGGATATTTTCAGTTCAAAACACCAAAATCCAGGTTCCAAACCCTTTTTGATATAACGAGAAAACTAATTAAAACTCGAACTTAAAATTAAATCCTTTCTTAAAGAACCAACGTTACCAAAAACTGATAAGTAAAATCAAACCTTTAACTTTATTCAAGAATAAACTGAGTTATCAAAATCAGTTTCCAAAACTAAAATCCACACTAAATCACCTTCAAAAAGCAGTAACCTTAAACCCCGGGAATCCCAATTCTAATCAAAGTCTCCACCTGGATTCATTAATCCTCAATCACAACCACTGATCCTTACTTAGTCCTCACTGAAGCTCCAAATATTACTTAATTCTGTAACCTCAAATAATCCTTAATTTATCGGTATTCCAATCCTAATTCCGTAACCCCCCTTAACTAGTAACCAGCAACCAAATCAAACAAACACTCAAAGCAACCAAGTAACTAACTAAATTGAGAATTAAGTGATCTTAAGGTCATAGAAACGCAAGTGCACGTTCCACAAATCTATATTTAACTATAGCCCAACTCATTTTTCGTCTCGACTCAAAACCCGATGCCACTAGCTTATTTTTATCCGGTAAATTTCCCCAATTAACTTGCATTCTACCTAACTTGACCGAGGATCGTCTGGGTGTCGTTTCGACAACCCAGAAGTGCCCAATTTCACCCCAAACTCACCATTTCTCTGATTTTCTTCAAATTAACTATTCTAAACCTCAATAAATCGTTCCTAAGGGTGAAAATCATTCCCAATTGCAATTAAATCACCATGAATATCTTAGATTTCTAGAAATCCCGAAATGGACATAAGCACCAACAATCAAACTTCCAATTTCTTCGAAATTTCCCCAAATTTCTCGTTTCAATCTTCGATTATATGTTCCTAATGACGGAAATTACCCAAAACACCTAACAATTTGTGTTAATTTTAAACACTCATGCTAAACCCGAAAATGGCCTCAAACCCCCAAATTCAATCTTCCACAATTACTCAAAATTGAACCACCAAATTAGAGGGGAAGAAAAGCCCATGAAAGGAGAAAGAAAACTCACCAAGAACCTGGGCCAATCGTGGCCGGAAACAGCCAGAATCGGCGGAGGAAGCTCGCGACAAGGCGGTGCTTTCCGAGCTTCTCACTGCGCGTGGGAGCGACGACCAGCGAGGGAGGTGGCTGGGGGAGGTCGTCGGCACCAGGAGTACGCCGGCGATATGGGTCTGGCCGGAGGAGCGCTGAGTCGTCACGCGAGTCTCGCGCGTCGCGCGCAGGGGTAGAAAGCGATCTCGGGAGAGAGAAGAGAAAGGGGCTAAGGGTGGCGTGAGGTCGCTGGCCGGCGACTGGCAACGTTGCCGGTGGGTCTAGGCGGTCGGTTGTGGAGGTGGCGCAAGGGAGAGGAGAAGAGGAGAAGTAACGGACTGGGGGGGCTCTGTGTTCCTCTGCGCGTGGGGGGGGGGGGGAATAAGAGAAAGAGGGAGAGATTTCCAGAAATTTCTGGAAATCAAAAGCCATTTCACCCAATTTACAAGTTTGCCCCTCACTTTAAACCTCTGTATTTCTCAAACCATAGCTCCAAATGACGCATGCTACATGTCTACGAACTCGTGGAGTCGAGCTCTACGTAACCATGTCAAAGTCAACTCTAGAATTCGGGTAATTTAAAAAGTCAACTTTTGAGGTCCCTTAACACGTTCCTAACTTTTTAACCGAAGCTCTAAACGACCCATGCCGTGTGTCAACAAACTCGTGAGCTCAAGACCTTCCTAACGGACCCAAGATCAAAGCTAAAATCTTACTAAAACCAAAACTCAACTGTGGGCCCTATTAAAATTCACTTAGAAAGGTACGGGTCGTTACATTTACTCGCCCAATGAAATAAAATGATGGCTAACCAATTGTCTCTCCCGTATGCGATATAAGAAGAGCTTCGCTCCACTATGGTGCTCTATCTTCCTAGGGGTTTTGCGGTTCTTGTTGTTGGCGGCAAACTTTTTTTGTCAATTAAGAAGCAAATTGTAATTGGGTTAGTTAATATTAATTTATGAAATTTCAGAATAAATATTACGAATTTATATGAAATATATAACTTACCAAATAGGTCAGAGATACGAAATGAATGCACAACCATTGCCACTGATTGGGCCAACCCACCATCTCCTTGGGAAGGTTGCCCAATTTTTGCTCAGGCAACCTCAAGGCAAGGAATGTCAGGTGGAGGTTGTACTTGAACTGTTTGCAGGCCTTCGCAAACAACATCTCCTTGTATGCAACCATGTTAGGATCTTGCCTATTGATGTCATAGTTAACCTGCGAAAAAAAAAATGAAAATGTTAAAAATGATCAAAATAATCAATAATTGTCTTACTTGACTTATTAAGCCCTATACTAATCGACAACAACCTCTACATATCCTGCTTGATCTCTTGATCAAGCTTCTTCCAGTTAGGGGTAATTATGTAGTAGTTCATACGTACGAACACCTCGACCTCAGTAGTAAAGAGGCCATTGGTCATGTGATAGGACGGTCGCCTAAGGAGGGATTGCACAAGATCCGGATCTGACCACTAGCTTGGTTGATCATGGACTACTTCAGCCTTCTACTTGGGCCTCAAGTGGCCATCGAGGTGGAGGAGGAGTTGGAGGAGATCGGGGGAAAGGAGAGACACCTATGGTCTGGTGGCGCATGCGCACACTGAGTAGGGTCAAGGAGGATGAGGCTGGGGTCGAGGTGGCACCAATCTGTGGCCTTATATCATCCGCGGCCAAATCAGTGGTGTGTCAGGCTGTGAGCCCCTAAAGGATGAGGGCTTCGAGGAGTCACTAAGAGTGGTGCTGCTTCTCCTAGATCACCTAAAGTTAAATGCCCTGGTGATCAGCATCTGTAAAACAAAATAAATTAGAATTTTAGTCAACCGTACCATTCATATATATCTTACCATTAACAAAAAAATACTATTTTACAAACCAAAAAATGCAAAGTAATGACTCCTTAAGCTACGTAATTATCATCACTAGAGTTATTATCATCGATATCATCTCCATCATCATCATCATCATCAATCATCATCATCAATATCATCCTCAAGATCATCATCCGAGTCAACATCATCCTTGAATCATCATCGATGAAGTTAGATAGGTCGATTTGAGGTAGATACGTTAAATCAATTGATATAGTATCAATCTCAATTGGAGGCACATCGTGTATCTCGACTTGTTGCATGATGACATCATTGTGAGCAGTGGTTAATTGATTGGATACGTTCGAAGATGAATCTTCTTGATACGCCGCATCACCATCATCTTCCTTCTTGGGAACATTCCATATATTTTGATGTTGAATCATTTGGGCTACTTTCCAATCCCTACCTACCTTCAGATCATCCAGATAAAATACTGGTTTCGTCATAATGGTAAGAATATAGGGACATCCTCAAACCACCGTGTGTTCACAGATATTGAGTCGTAAGCGTGTTTAAAACTACCATTTTTAGAAGGGTCGGTAACAAATCAATGACACTTAATTAACATAACTTCTAAGCAGTCTCTGTACAATACTTGATGGACCCTCGTCAGGCTGCCGTAGAAGTTTGATTCATTGTCATCCTAGTTTCTCAGGACACGGACATCGTATTTTGAGTGGTTAACTTGTTATCCGGAACCTTAGCCAAAAAATTAACACCATTTATAATACACTTGGAGTAAGTTTCAACACGAACAACGCCGACAGCCAACTTTATTAACTCGTTGTTATATAACGGCAATTTCTCATCCCCCATCTTTTGCATTTGTTAAAGGACAATGTGGTTAAGTATATTACGAAAACAATCCTAGACAATCATTGATAATAAACTTTTAATTATAATTACTTACATTTTTCCTGAACCATCCTGGAAACGAATTTTTGTGCTTTTTGTCATATTCTGAAGGATAGAGGCGTTTCATTTTAACATTACGCTCTTCAAGGAATGGCATGACTTCTTTGCAGTTATTAATTAAGAGGTCTCACACACTTGGTTTTCAAATTAATGGAAAGACCATTCTTTATTTAAAATACTTAGTTATAATGCGTTTTCTCATATACAGAGGTTTGAATATATTGTTGGTACTCATTGTCTTTTTTTTGGAGAAGGTCTTAAATTCAAATCTTATAGACAATCACTGCAACAGGAAACAGTTTAGGCAACAAACTTGGTTCGTCACCCGAAGTAGAATTTTGTGGCCCCATATTTCGGGCGACGAAAATAGTTCATTGCCAACTTCATCGCCACAGGTCAGCCACCCAAGGTTTTGGGCGACAAAACACCAAATTTGTCACCCAAAACCAACCAGAGTGACGGATTGTTAGACTTTCACCGATAGACCATTTTGTCGCCTAAAATACCCTCAGCGACAAAGTTAACTATGCGTCGCCGAAAGATTTTAGGGCGACGAAAACATTCATCTCCCGAAATTCAATTTGAGCGACCAAATTGTACATCGTCACTTTATTAAGCATAGGGTGACGAAATATATTGTTGCTCAAAAACATATAGGGCGACGGTAGATTTAAGTCGTCACCCAAAACTCCCTAGTTCAAAGAATTTTGAAAGCAATTTTCTAAAACTTTGGGTGATGGAATATTAATTTCGTCTCCCAATTCTGCATTGGGCGACTAACTTATTCGCCACCCTAAGCATTCCGTGGACTGTTGAGTGACGCAACTGTGTTCGTCGCCCAAAATCTTGTTAATTTTTTTTAAAAAAATTTGTGAATTTTATATTTGTTTAAAAAAATTAAATAATTAAAAGTTAAATTAGTAAATATATTATTTACAAAAATTTTTAAAATATAATTAATAATCGGAATAGTCAACCATAGCATTAGTTGCACTAATACAAAAGTAGCATGAAAATGAAAACCGATGTACAACGAGGTGCATTTATACAAAACCTGCACCAAGGAGGAAGTCTAGATCTCATATAGTACGCTTTTTAAATGATATCAAGCCATCCTCTTCTCCCTTCATATTAATATAAAATGACAAAATTATAAGAATAATTGTTGAGAACCAAAATGATTAAATACTAACACAAAAATTAAATTTAATAAATAAATAAACTAACTAATGAAAAAATGTAACAAAATTTTTAATTAATATCAGATTTGCAATTTAATTACAAAGTTAATTTTAAATAACACTTTGAAATTGTAACATGGTAAATAATTTACCTCGAAGGCAAATCATAAATCAAATAAATTCAAATGTATATCCTACAAATCCACAGCATAGGCAAAGTTAGAAACAAATTTTAATCCGCAAATCCAACTTAATACAAAATCCACAAATTAACAAAACTAATTAATACGCCCAAAACTAAAAAATCAAACCATAATTCAACTTTATTGTAACTTAGCCCAAATTGAACCATAATCCTGTATAAAAAAATAAAAAAAATCAGAAAATACCAAAATAATCAACAATAATCAACAATAAGTAACAAATAAAAAACAAAAATCAAAACCAAAAAAGGAAACCAAATAATCCACAAAAACCCATAAAAACTAAAATACAAACAAATTATTAAAAAAAAAAAACATGGAAGTGAGTGGTAGTGGGTTTGGGTGTGGGCATGGCAGTGAGTGTAGGTGTGGGTGTGGGTGTGGGTGGCTATGGGTGGCTGTGGCAGTGGGTGGAGGATGGAGGGAGGAGGGAGAAGGAGGGAAATCGAGGGAGGGAGAGGNGCAGTGGGTGGAGGATGGAGGGAGGAGGGAGAAGGAGGGAAATCGGGGGAGGGAGAGGGAGAGAGGTTGAGGGCGAGGGAAAGAGGTTGAGGGAGAGGGAGAGAGGCTGAGGTGGAGGGAGAGGGGGATGGGGACTTTGGCAGAAGGGGGAGAAAGGAGAGGGGAGGAAGGAGATAGAGGAGGCGGAGGAAGGTGAGAATCGGCGCGGGGAGGTCCAGTGGAGGGAGAAAGACACAGAGAGAGAGATGGAGTGGTACAAGAAGATGTAGAAATAGAGGCAGGAGATTATAAACACGAAGAGTTTGGGCGACAAACATGTCGTATAGTCGCCAAAATTTAAAAAGTTAGGCACAAATTTTATTGGCGCAGGTTTTAAATTTTTCTAAAATTTGGGGTGACGAATACTTATCGTCTCCTAAAGCGACTTAGGGCGCCGAAAAGATCCTTTCCGTCGCTCTAAGATCTTTAAGCGACGACAAGTGTTCGTCACCCAAACTTTAAAAATTACGCGCCTTTTTTTCCCTCCAATTTTTTTCATTTTCCCTGAAAATTTTGGGCGGCGAATACGTGTATTTCGTCACCCAAAACTTGCTAAATTTATTTATTTATCATAGTTACAACCACAATCATTCAAATATTTGCACTTCCAATACCTAACTTTTCCAACTCCAATCACGGTAGGGTTTTGTTAGCAAGATCTTTGATTGGGGATATAAGAGATGAATGGTTTAGATCAGTCAAATTTGAATGCTTCATTTGATTATCCTTATGACAATGCAAATCGTTTGTGCATTCGATCATCAATGCCTAACTTGTACAACTCTTATTGAGCTATTTTTTTACACTGACGATCTTTGATCGGGGCAAAACAAAATGAACGGTTCGGATTTTTGGATGCATGATGGCATTGTGAGGTTCTATATATAAATACACTTGAAGGGTATAAGTATATTAACCTTTTATGTCATTGCTATACATTTCAATAAACGTGAATAAGACAATGGCACTTCAATGATCGGAACCGTTCATTTTTTATGATTATACTTAAATGTCATTCTTGAAAATTACCACGACGATCAGAGTTTATCGTACCGTTCATTTAAAAAAAATATTTTGAACTCGGGATGACTTAGGGCGACGAATATGAATATTGCATTGCCCTAATGAATTTGGACGACCAAATTATTATATTCTTCGCTCAAATTAGACTTACAGCAACAAAATTGTCTATTTCATTGCCCAAACTCACTAATATTTTAATTTTTAATTTTGATACAAGTTCTAATATTCTTCATACTTTTGTTACCTAACTTTCACAACTCTAATTGAGCTCATTTTGACAGGGGAGATCTTTGAGGGGGAATGATGTTCCTTGCAAAAAATCAGACTGATCGGCCTTCATATGATCAACAATGTCTATATTTCTATATTTAGTACCAACATGTTCTCTATAGGAACGATGGAATGCAAAACGTAGTTTATTATAAATATTATTCTATTTACAATAAATTGTTATTATCATTATGTAGTTACATTCATCCATGCCTATAATTGAGTAAATTCGTCCAATTAAATTGTAATTAGGGTGATGCCTTTGTTTCCGTTTCAAACAGAAATTTTGTTCTCGGGATGACTTGGGGTGACAAACTTGAAGAATTTCGACGCCCAAACCTCCTTAAGGCGACTCACATATGTGTTTTCGTCACCTACACTGCACGTTAGGTGACGCTTTTGTGTTCGTCATCCCAAGTTCCTAATATTTTATTTTTTAATTTTTATACAATTTCTAATATTCTTCATACTTCTATCTTCCGTTACCTAACTTACACAACTCCAATTGAGCTCATTTTTGGCAGGGGAAAGGGAGGATGATATTCCCTACAAAAAATCAGACCGATCGGCCTTCATCTAACCAACAATATCTATGTTTTTATATTTAGGACCAACATGTTCTCTATAGGAAAAAGAACGTGACCCATAATTTATTGTAAATATTATTTTATTAACAATAAATTGTTATTATCATTATTTAGTTACGTTCATCCATACCTAAAGTTGAGGTAAATTTGTCCAATTAAATTATAATTAGGGTGATGCCTTTGTTTTCGTTTAGAACAAAAATTTTGTTCTCGAGATGCCTTAGGGTGACGCGAGTATGTGGTTTCGTTGCCCAAAATTTATGTTAGGCGACGCATTTATGTTCGTCGCACCAATTCCCTAATATTTGAATGTTTAATTTTCATACAATTTCTAACATTCTTCATATTTCTATATTTCGTTACTTAACTTCCACAACTCCGATTAAGTTCATTTTTGATAGGGGTGATCTTTGAGGAGAGATGATGTTCCCTGCAAAAAATTAGATCAATCGGCTTTCATCTAACCAACAATGTCTATATTTCTATATTTAGGACCAAAATATTCTCTATCGGGAAAAGAACGTAACCCGTAATTTATTGTAAATATTATTTTATTTACAATAAATTGTTATTATTATTATATAGTCACATTCACAAATGCCTAAAATTGAGCAAATTCGTTGCCTAAAGTATAGTTAGAGCGACGCATTTGTTTCTTTTTAGAGCCAAGGCCCTAATTTAAAAATATATATATATAAATTCTAGTATTATTCATACTTTCGTCTTCCATTATGAGTATTATTATTATTGTAAATATTATTGTATTCATTGTTATTATTATCATGTAATTATGTTCATCCATGATCATAGCTAATTGAAAATAAAATATGAGCCACAACAAATATGAAAATAATATAAATCCACAATCCATAATCTATAATTCATAATCCATAATATATCTATATACATGTACTACAAACTAGAACACATCAAGACCCTAATGATCAAGGTATACTAACACTATACTGCATCATTGTCGAAAAGGGGCAGTGGCGGTAGGTTAGGGCACAGTTGCCTTATGACCTCCTACATGATCATCTCTCTCTAAAGCTGCATCGCCTATTCTAATCGTGCTTTCACCTGCGCAGTCAAATCATCCGTGAGCTTCATTCCTAACTCCTACTCCCTCAAATGCTGCTCATTCTCCTCCCTTTGAAGCTGTTGCTCGGCATGTGATGCCAGTTACTGGGCTGACAACTCCTGCACCTTCTGCGACAAAGATGTTATCTCCGTAGAATGTTGACTAGAATCCGACCTGCCCTCCAACTTCTGGAACGTACCCCACCTACAGCCCTTAACCTCTCAGCCTTGCCTAAGACCTAGGGTACTCGATATGATACAAAAGCCGAAATCAGGCTCCGATACTATGGACTCCAGAAGAGTGTTTGAAGGGAGCTCTCTAGCCTTCACCAACTCCTCAAAGTACTTGGCCTTCTCGACCAGCATAACATCTTTCAAATTAAGACAAAGGTAAGTTAGTAATTAGGAAATAAATTGTATATATATACTTATGGAAATAACAATTTGTCACTAAAGTTAAAAAATTTAAAACTAACATGTTTAGCCTTAGCAGCGTCATGTCCCGGTCGGACATAAGTCTCGCCATAGTTGTCAATTTCAAGCAACTGCGATCTGCCCTGAAAAATAAAACATTATTGTCAAATCCCAACACATTATCCAGCTAAATAATATATTTATCCAACAAATTAAATTCAATGATTTCTAACCTAATGTTGCTTCCGCATTCTGTATGAGAAAGGTTTCGCGGCACTATAATGCTCCATCTTCCTAGGGGCTTTGCGATTTTCCTTGTTGGTGGCAGACTTTTTCTATCAAATAAGAGGGAAAATTGGAATTGTGTTAGTAAATATAAATTTATCGAATTTAATAACAAAAAGTATTACAAAATAATTGATTAATAATATAGAACATACCATATAGGTCGGATCTACGAAATGGTTGCACAACCACTGCCACTGATCTGGTCGAGCTAGCATCTCCTTAAGGAAGTTGGCCAATGCCTATCCGGGTGACAAAAAAGCATTGAACGCCTGATGCAGGTCGTACTTGAACGGCTTGTACACCTTCACAAACAGCATCTCCACATAAGACGCCGTGTCAAGATCCTCCCAATCGATATCGTAGTTAACCTATGAAAAATAAATATGAAAATGTTAGGAATGATCAAAATAATCAATCATTGACTTATTAAACATTATACTCACCGACAACAACCTATATGAGTTCTGCTTGATCAACCTTCTTCCAGCTGGGGCCAAGCATACTGCAACTCGTCCATACAATCACGCCGACCTTAGAAGCAAAGAGACTATTAATCGAGGCATCAGCTGGTTGCATCATAAAGGGATTGCAACAGATCAGCATCCTACCACCAGCCTGAGTGATTTTCGCTTGTTTAAGCGGTCGACTTAGGCCTCAAGTGGCCGAAGAGCTGGAGGAGGCTAGTGTAGAAGAAGCGACCCCCAACTTTTGGTGGCACACACGCACACTGAGTGGGGTGGGAGTCGAGCTGCCCGAGTCGGCTGAGGGGTGAGGGCTGGAGCAGCACCGCCCTCATCAATGCCCAAATCGACTGGGGGTATGGGAGTGAATGACGCTCTAGCATCAAAGTGCTAAGATGAGGGCACCGATGAGGAAGGAGTAGTGGTGCTTCTTCCTCTAGCTTGCCTAAATTTTGTGAACGGAGATATATGCAAATCAAAGTAAATTAGAATATTATTTAACCACACCATTCATAGACATCTTACTATTAACAAAAAAGACATTTTGCAAACCATTAAATGCAAAGTAATGACTCACTAAGCTATATAATCATCATCACTATCATCAATATCATCTCTGTTATCATCATCAATATCATTCTCGAGATCATTATCGTTATTAGTGATGAAGTTAACAGGGTTGATTCGAGGAAGATGCGTCATATCAATTGACATAACATCAATCTCAATTGCAACCATATCTGCTATCTCGACTTGTTGTATGATAACATCCAGATTGTGAATAGTGGTTAATTGATCGGATAAGTTTGAAGATGAATCTTCTTGATACACCTTGTTATCCTCATCTTCTTTCTTTGGAATATCCCATATATTTCAAGGTTGAATCATTTGAGCTACTTTCCAATCTGCACCTGTCTTCGGATCATCCAGATAAAAAACTGGTTTCGCCATAATGGCGAGAATATAAGGATCATCCTCAAATCACTGAGTGCTAGTGTTCGCAGATAAGAAGTTGTAATCTCGTTTAATACTACCATTTTTAGATGGGTTGGTATCAAATCAATAACACTTGAACAACGTCACTTCCAAGTAATCTCTGTATAACACTTGATGAACATTGTGAGCCTACCGTAGAAGTCTGATTACCAAATTTTCCAGTACACGAACCCCGCTATTTTGGATTTGTAACTTATCATCTCGACCCTCGGCCAAAAACCTAACTTCATTCACAATATACTCTGACTAGGTTTCAACTTGGACGACGCCTAAAGCCAACTTCATTAATTGGCCGTTGTACAATGGTGAGTTATCCTCCCCAACTATCGTATCTGTTAAAGGGCAATATAATTATTCTTGTTATGAAAACCATCACAAGCAATCATTCACTCAAAATCAAATTTTAATTATAATTACTTACATGTTCCTTGAACTATGCTGTAAACAATTCTTTATTTTTTTTCTCGTCTTCTAAGGGATAGAGGCATTTCATTTTATCCTCACGCTTTTTGAGAAAACACAGCTTCTTCAAAGTTGTTCAATATAAAACAGTGCATGTCGGCTTCTGAGAATTCACATGCAAGGGCTTTACCAAATAGTCGCGTCTTTTGAGAAAAAACAAAAAGTGACATGTCTCGTTCACCACCGTCGTCATTGCGTGGAAGCCGATTGATTGCGGTTTCAACATAATGGAGATACATTGCACAATAAGTCAGAGACTCGTTTGCAATGTAAGCCTTCGCTATGGAGCCCTCAGGGCTTGCCTTGTTCTGCATATACTTTTTGTACGTGCTCAACATTCTGCAACTTAGAAGTATATAGTGAGAAAAAAAATTAAAAAACTTAGGGAAAAGGTTTATGAACTGTTACTTTTCGATCGGGTACATCCACCGAAAGCTGACTGGCCCAGTTAAAGCTGCCTCTACTCGTAAATGTATCAGCAAGCGGATCATTAAGTCAAAGAATGGGGGGGGGGGGGGAAAAAATTTTTTCGAATANTTTTTCGAATAGCATAACCTCATCTTTAAATGTGTTCACATCCGACATACGTACGCTTTTGGCACAAATTTGTTGAAAGAATCTTGACAACATTATAATTGGATATGCCACATCTTTTGGCAAGAATTTGTGAATCCCGACAGAAAAAAACTGCTGTAATAACATATGGTAATCATGACTCTTCAATCCCAAAATCTTGCCTTGGTCGATTTTCATGCTTCATGAGATGTTGACCGCGTAAGCATCGGAAAATTTGATAGATGAAGAAACTTTAAGAATTTTTTCTTTGGCCCAAGCTTCAATGTGAAAAATAAATGTTTCTTCACATACTTGTCACCCTGCTTCTGTAACCATAGGTGTTTTCTAATGCCCATTTCTTACAAACCCACTCTTGCCTTGACCATATCCTTCGTTTTTCTGTCGATGCTTAGGATGGTCCCCATCAAACTTTCACACACGTTCTTCTAAATGTGCATCATATCAAAATTGTCCCTGATTTTTAACTTGGACCAGTACTCCAACTCGAAGAATATTGACTTTTTCGTCTAATTCAGATGTGCCAGTGACCTAGGCAGATTCCGCTCTCTCCTATCAGGGTATTTTCCAATTTGACCAAACTGTAGGGTTTTTAATTGCCTCAATATGTTCTCGCCTGATAATTCGCGAGGTTGTGCACCCTTTTCTTTTTTCCCATCAAAAGCCTCCTTGACATTGCACCAGAGATGATTCCAACATAAGCAACGCCGATGGCCCATATATCAAACCTTCCCACCGTGCCAAGCTGAACAGGTGTCCTGCATACAAATTGGACATGTTATATAACGTTTAGTGCTCCAGCTTGATAGATTCCCATAAGCTGGAAAGTCATTAATTGTCTATATAATTGTTGTACGCATTGTGAACATTCGACTGATCGACTTCACACTATTTTGCCACAAGTCCTTTAATTCATCAACTAACGACCGCAGATAAACATCTATCTCTTTTTTCGGGGATTGCAGCCCAGGAATTAATAGAGTCATCATTGTGAATTCTTTCTTCATGCACTGCCAAAGAGATAAATTACAAGGAACCACAACCACAGGTCAAGTGCTATGGGATGTGCTCATGTTACCATATGGATTAAATCCATCGCTGGCAAGTCTTAATCACACATTTTGTGGTTCTGCTGTAAATTAGGGATACATGTTGTCAAACGCCTTTTATGCACTTCCGTTTGCGGGGTATCTCATCATATCATCATTCTCCTGTTTATCTTTGTGCCATCTCATGTCACTGGCCATGTACGACGAAATGTACAACCATTGCAATCTTGACTTCAATGGAAAATAATGCAACACCTTATACGAATCTTCTTTTTCCTATTCTCAAAACTGCTCTGATATCTAAACTCATTGCACACTGGGCATTTATCATTTCCCTTGTGTTCTTTGTAAAACAGAGCACAATCATGCTTCAAGCATGGATTTTTTCATATCCCAACTCAAGCCCTTTCATCACTTTCTTTGATTAATAATGAGTTTTAGGTAAGAGATTGTCATGTGGAAGCATCTGTTTCAGAATCTCAATCAAATAATTATAGCTCTAATTCGAATCACCAAACATCACTTTTCAATGCATCAATTCTACGACTGCATTCAACATCGACATAGGTGGCCCTCGGTTACAATGCTAGCAGGTATGGTACCGTTCTCGCTTGTATTCAATCAACAATCTCTCGTAATTATCAAAATCTTTACTGGAAGTATCATCATCTTAGTTCTGATTTTCACAATCACCTCATGAACAGTTGGCTGGTCGTGTGTAATCGATGCATGCGGATAAGTATCATCTATTATATCCATAACTTAGTCATCATCATGAGCAATAGACGTTGTAACTGTCTCAGCATCCGACGAAGTTGAAGCACCCCCCATCGATTCACCGTGATGAACCCATGTTGTATAACTGTATGTCATCCCATGTCTGACCATGTAATATCTAACTTCCTCCAGGGTCTTTCAGAAATAGTTGTTGCAATTCTAACACAAACACCTTTATCTGATTATTCATCACACACCTCGTTGCAGCTTTGATAAACAAGTCAATCCCAACAAAATATTGTGCACCGATATGATTTGGGTTCTGTATCTACTGCCGATCTATAATGACTATTTTAGAGCAACATGAATAAACGATCATCGATCTCCTTATGCCTCTGGTAAGGGTCCTATCCCATTCGAGAGTGCACAATGTGTGTGGCTCTTACGACATGTTTCGATTGAGATAATTTTGGCAGTATCTCCCTACAGTTCTCCAAGTGCACGACGTAGATATTAAGAACTTATGTATAGTATGCACTGGAAGAACATTAAGAGACGCTACCAAATATCCCAAGATCGAAACACGTCGCTTGAGTCTCAAACCACACCATCCACAATGTGCACTCCCAAATTGTCCAAAAATGAGAAAATTCAAGAGTCTATTGGTGTGCCGAGCACCATTACTCACAAGCGCTACCAATAAACTTTCAAACGGGAACTAAGGTTTATAAATTAATGACAGAACAAGATACAAAGTTATGCATTGATAACTTCGCACAAGCAGTTCGATATAAATAGAAAAGATAACAAATAAAATAAAGTTTAAATTTAACAATATACCTTAACTAATATGCATTTAATAATTAACCTACATCTCACAATTATTTTTAACATACCAACATACAAACTCAATAATAAAGTTTATAACTGAAAAAATAAAAATTAATAACTAGCTAATTAAACAATGTAACCTAATTAATATGCATTTCTTAATTAACCTAAATTTGACAATTAATTCTAATATACCAACATACAAATTAAATAATAAATTTTACAACTAAATCATACAAATAAATTAGCTACCTACTTATGTGAAATTTACCTACTTTTAACATGTTAATAATTAGGTTTAAGGCATACAAATTAACTAACTAATAAATGTTAGACTTAACAATAGACAACTTAACTAATTATTTTAAACATACATATATACAAACTAACTAATAAGTTCACAATAATATTTAAAATTAAACAATTTACTTTAAAAATACAGAATCCTCCGAATCAACCGTTCATAGTTTCAAGTTCCTGCAAACATAAATTACCAAAGTAAGATAAATTAATCAAATGCTCAAACTTAACAATAAAACCCAAATAAAACAAAAACATAAAATAAAAAAATAAAACCAAATTAAAAAGAGAAAATTTCAAAATAAACAAAAAAAAGAAAATCAGAAAATCAGAAAATAAACAAAAATAAATAAATTCCAAAACCCATAGAGAGAGAAAGAGAGGAGATCTT
>QANT01002577.1:0-44908 GCA_003254885.1 Purshia tridentata
GAGGACGAAATTGAACCACCAAACTATAGGTGGACAAAAATAGTCATTACCCTAAAATCTACTTACAAAACATAAAAAATCGTCATAACGGTATCTTAGCCATTTTAAGGAGGTTGTTGAAAAAATAAATAGCCTCGTGCAACCTCAATTATATTTACAAACAAATCAATCAAATTTGGAATGAATAAATGTAAAAATAATTGAAATAACTCAAGTTATGAATTTAAATATTTAATATACAACTTGAGATGCTCTAAGGTACAATTTGAAATCTTTTAAAAAAATACTTAAAAAGCGTTACTACTTAGACTTTAAAATATCTGTGAACAATTTAAAATGAATAAATATATAAATAATTGAAATAATTAAAACTACGAACTACAATTCTCAATATATGACTGAAGATGCTTAAAGGAATGACTTGAGATGTTTTGTAAATTGGGAAGAATAATAGTATGCATTGGGAAGAATAAAGCTTCCAAGAACAAAAAAGGAGGCTATGATAAAATAAATAGCCTTGAGCAGCCTCAATTATATTGACAGATAATTCAAATCCGAACCGAAGGTGCATGATTAAACTCTGGACCCTCAAAGCAGGCACCCCATCCCCAAGTCGTGGCGGGAACACAATCCCGCCAATCGAACCCAAAATTCCGAAAGACGATTCCATTTTCCCCTCACTATATAAACCCTAACTCCCCAATCCGTTTTCTCAAACACTCAAACAAACAAACCCTCTCTAATTTCTCAACTCACTTCTGTTCCCCCCAAAACCCTAACCCGCCCAAGAAATCCCCAAACCCGGTAACGATGTTGGAGCTCCGATTGGTGCAGGGGTCGCTCCTCAAGAAGGTTCTGGAGTCCATCAAGGACCTGGTCACCGACGCCAACTTCGACTGCTCCGCCACCGGGTTCTCCCTTCAGGCCATGGACTCCAGCCACGTGGCGCTTGTGGCTCTGCTGCTCAGATCGGAGGGCTTCGAGCACTACCGGTGCGATCGGAACATCTCCATGGGCATGAATCTGGGCAACATGTCCAAGATGCTCAAGTGCGCGGGAAATGATGACATCATCACCATAAAGGCTGACGATGGCAGTGATACTGTTACCTTTATGTTCGAAAGCCCCAGTATGTTCTTGTTTCTCTTACTTCTTTTCGTTCTTTTTTTATTTGGGGTTAATTGGTTTGGTGTTTTCATCCGGATTTTTGAAGTAATTTGGTTTTCTATTAACTTTGGTTTCTGGCTATTAAGCTTCTTTAATTTTCTTTTGTAAATCGTGTTTTGTTTTGTATATAAGAAATTTTTGGAAAGAAAAAGAAATTTTGGACTTTTCTTATAAGTCAGAGAATAATTTACTGAAAATATAAATGTTTTGTGATGAAACATATTGGGCCTGTTTTTTTAACTCCATCTTGGCTTATTGTTTATACCATCTTTAGGTTTTGCTATGGAGTTATAGTTATTGTGCCCATATGTCATGGCACTTGTTATTTACTTCAATGTAAGTTATGAAATAGTGATGTTGATGGAAATGTTGAATGTTTGAAATAAATTAAATTATAAAAAAAATTTATAATGAAATGGACAAAAAGAAAATATAGGAAAAAAACTGTATCTAACATTGAAGAAATTATATTGTTAATACTCAATACCATGTTTTGAGGTCTATTTTCTAATTGGTGTGCTTGTTTCTTGTTTTGTTTTTGGATTTTTCTTTGGGTAATGGACTGCAGCACAAGATAAGATTTCTGACTTTGAGATGAAGTTGATGGACATTGATAGTGAGCACCTGGGGATTCCAGAGGCAGAATACCATGCTATGGTTAGGATGCCTTCAGCTGAGTTTGCTAGGATATGTAAAGACCTCAGTGGCATTGGTGATACAGGTACTGTTTACTCTGATCCCTTACAAAGATTCAGGGGTCTCTAAATTTGGTCTGTTTTTCTTATGGATTTGTGAGTTATTGGTTGATGTTGCTTGCAGTTGTTATATCTGTAACCAAGGAAGGCGTTAAATTCTCTACAAGAGGGGATATTGGAACTGCTAATATTGTCTGTAGGCAGAACACTACTGTGGACAAGGTATTGCTATTGTGTCCTCAAAATTGTTGCATCGTCCATGCAAAAGCTGTATGGTTTTGGGCTTTCAGCAGTTGAATGCAATGGCTAACTTTGGTTTTTCTGATTTTGGGAATTGCAGCCGGAAGAATCAACAATAATTCAGATGAATGAGCCAGTTTCACTGACATTTGCTTTGAGGTACATGAACTCCTTTACAAGAGCTACCCCGTTGTCAAACACAGTTACAATCAGCCTATCTTCAGAGCTGCCAGTTGTGGTTGAGTACAAGATTGCAGAGATGGGTTATATTAGGTTCTACTTGGCTCCTAAGATAGAAGAGGATGACGAAGAAACAAAGCCTCAAGTTTGAATGTTATGCCATGGAACAAGCAGACTCTGTTGACTTGAACTGCACCTTTTTAAAAGCCGTGTAGAGGATGTTCTTATACATTTCCATGAGGTTTTTCTTGCTTTCTCTGTCACTGAGTAAGCAAGTCTGTAGTTTAGCAGTCTTCAAATCCATTAGGTACTGGTACTGTGTTCTAGGTTTTTGATTGAACAAATTGTTCCCTTTTTTCTCGGTTTTTTGCTTCATCTGATTTGTGGTTATATAATCAAATGACCTCTCTGATCATTAATTTCTGATGTCCAGTAGCCAATTTATGCTCGGTGTTTTGGAACTAATTTGAAGAACCAAAGTGGCCATGATCTGCAGTTTTCTAGTTTATGTTTTGGTTGAGTTCCATATTGCCTTTCGGAATGGGTCAAGTGAATAGGTCATGGTTAATTCTTTTAAACCCCTTCAAATGCATAAGGCATCAGTCTAATCAGCTATAGTTTTTAATTTTCATAGACTAAACAAATTATGGCTTTGGGGATTCTGGAGGGGTCTGCTGTTGTAATTTAAGACTCAAAAGTAAATTGTAATGGTGCTGCGGATCAAACCTAGGATTCTAAACCAAACCAATAGAAGTTTCATATTATATTTCAATCAAAATATGTAGAAGGGAACAAAACTAAATCATCATATCATCTTTCATTAATTAACAAAGTTGTAGAATTGTACACAAAATTAGAAACACCGAAAGGTGCCAAGGTTCAAAAGAAAAAGATTCAAACCCATATCAAAATCTGCTGCATGAACTCACTAAAACTAGTGCCAAGGTTCAAAAGAAAAAGATTCAAACCCATCTATCAACTCCCCTAAAACGAACAGCAAACAATTGAGTTAGCATCAGGACTGAGGCTGACAAAGCAATCTGAAGACTTTGTTACAGTTCTCGCTGATCAGGCATACAAGCCCTCTTCCTCTCGTTTGCATATCAAAATCTGCTGCATGAACTCACTAAAACTCTGGGTTCAGGAGGCATGTTGCTGAGTTATGCTTTATCTACCTCGTTTCTTGGCTTCACTGTAGAGGATGACCCCTGTTACTGTGAGTGAGTAACCCAGCATCCCAGTAACTGATACAGGGTTTCTAAATATCAAAATTGAAACAACCACAGCAACAGCTCCTTTTGCATTGCCCAACACCTGGAAGACCCAGAATATCCCAATTATTTTGTAGATAAAATGCACCACATACGAATATCCCAACTAATTAGCCATAAATATCATAAATAAAAATATATACTAAGGCCCTGTCTGGTTCATCTATATATACTGTAGATGAAAACAGAAAACAAAAGTGGAAAGGATAACAAATGGACCCGAAGCTGTGCTCGGATAATGTGTAGTGCAGAAATGGAATTGAACATTACAAATTTACAATACTGACAATACATGAGTCTTGAAATTTGTGACACATTTAAATTCAAAGAGATAAAGAGGGATAAAGGATGGTTTACCTGGAGAGTAAGGGCGCTGGTGTTTTTTGTTACCAAGAAATTGGTCAAATTCACAAAATATGCGAGAGCAGAATTGAATAGTAGATACCATAAGATGGTGGCATCATCTCTTGCAAGTGCAATTGTGATACTAACCACATCCTCTTCCATTATAAGTGATGCAGGTAGAAGGATTACAACGGCTACAGGAGCCATGTACATCAGAAGGTTCATAGAATTAAGCTTTTCCCTGTTAATTAAATTTTCAATATAACACAATGTTAGCCAAATTGGAGATGGTATCTATAAACTCAATCACAATATCACATGATTAATTGATAAAATAGTTCAAATCTTGAATTAGTTGGTAAATATTAAAAATTGCAGAGTGCTTTGTTCATTACGCTTCAGAAGACAGCAATATCCCTTGAAGCACTGACTTGAGCGCCCTTGCTGCCGTAGCACCAACACACATTGTAAATCCAAACAGATGAAAACTTGGTTCTCCCTTCACTCAATAAAAAACAGAGACAATATGAATATTCAGTAATGATTCTCACAACTTAAACATGAAAAATGTCTAACAAATACTCAAATAGTCAAATTTATTATTTACCCGACATGATACCCTCAAAAATCCTTATAAGCAACATCAACGGAATTAAAACACAATAAATTCATCGAAAAGCAGTTCCATTAATCCAAAAAGAAAAAGCAATATGAAAATTTAAAAATAAAAATGAAAATGAAAAAAGTTATAGAGCTTGATGATATGGTCTTACCCCACTGGCAATAATAACACCGGTGACAACCGGTATGAGAGTAACATACGTGAGCCAACCCTCCTTCTTCAGAGTCATAAGATACGCGAACACCGCCGTGAAAAACGGCGTCGTGGCGCCAACAGCCTGATTAAACGACACCGCGAGATATCGGAGCGAGATATTCCCACCGACAACCGATAAACAGAAAATGAAACCGAGCGACGATATTTTGACGAACTGGACGCGCGACCTGATGCTCTGCATGGGGACCAGCTTGAGCCACGAGATGGCGACGTAGCTGAGAATGGAGCAGGCGAGCATGTGGCAGAGGGTCAAGAAAATCGGGTACTTGAACCCGTAATTGCTCAGCAAGTACTTGTTCAGCAACAAAACTCCGATGTTCGATGAGTACCATGCTGTTATCAGCCCCATCGAGAAAAACCGGCTCGACATTTTACCGGTTTAATTAATTTGTTGAATTTTGTTCCCAAATTAATATTCTTGGTTGTTTTAATTTGATTCTTCGATATGCATGAAAGCAACGTTGAATGAAGCAAATGGTGGCGTGCATGGATCTTGATCTTATTGAATGGTATCATGCAGAGAGAGGGGGGCAGAGAGAGAGAGAGAGAGAGAGATGGGGCACAGACAGGAATTGTAGGATTATGGGAATGGAGGAGACGAATCTGGACTTAAGGTTTCGAGCTTTAAAGTCGGATGGATATATGTACGTGATGAGTATTTTGGTTTTTCACGTTGTTTTTTTATTTTTTATTTCTTTAATTTATAGGGGTCTAGGGTGCCATGTTTAATTGAAATAATTCCACTGTGCTCCCCAAAAAGAAAAAAATAGAAAAAATTCCTATAAGAAATGTTATCCATACCGATCAACGGCTATCACTCGTCTAAAATTGGAAATGCAATGACCTTAAGGTGAGATTAAAAAAATAAAAAAGGAACGAAATAATCCATAGGCGAGACACAAGTTGTGGAAATTTACTCAAAAGGGTTTTCATTTTTTTTTTCTTCAATTTGTATCTGAAATTTTCATCAGGCCAACGGTCCATGTCTGACACTTTTGCAAAATTAATTACACAATCCTTAATGCTCTCCATTCTCTACAACCGAAAAAAAAAAATACTCAATACAAAAACAAATGAAGCAGAAGAACAGTGAGTGGTTGACCATATTGTTGAGAAAATGTGACATTTTCATCCCCGAACTTTTAATGACGGATCTAAGGAGAAGGTAATTTTGAGGACGAAATCTGAGGAAAATGATCAGGATGATTGCCTCCAATCTTCACCAGCATAAAACGCATCGTCCCCAAGCTCTTCCTCAATTCGAAGCAACTGCAAGAAACTTTGGCCCATCAGAATTGAAACAATCATAAATGGAATATGTAACCGCAAAAAGTAATTCACATAACTTGTTACAGAATTGCATCCTAAGTTTCAATACCAAGAACTTGTTAAACATAGAGATGATGCTAACAGAACTTTATACAATTTCTTTTAGTGCAAAAGCAATTCATGAAATGTTGCAAAATTTATAGACCTTAAGATTTATAAACACAAGGAAGAGTTCACATAGTAAGTGAATATTAAAGTGGACCTGGTTATACTTAGCCAGCCGCTCGCCTCTGCAAGGAGCACCAGCTTTGATCTGACCTGTAGAGAGACCAACAGCTAAGTCGGCTATGAAGGAATCTTCAGTTTCACCACATCTATGAGATGTCACCACTCCCCAGTGGGCATCCTTTGCCTGCTTCACCACTTCAATGGCCTCAGTCACCGTCCCAATCTGGTTTATCTGAATTAGAATCATAAATTCATAAGTTTCCTATCTTAGTCACTCTTTAAAAAATAAAAATACAAGCATAATAGTAATATCAATCTTAAAACCAGTCCTTGTTTTGGACTGAATTAAAATACAGTTCAAATAACAGAATTAACACCAAGACAGAAAAAAAAAAAAAAAAAAGAACTCATATTTCATTCAAATATAAGCTAAATNAAAAAAAAAAAAAAAAAAAAAAAAAAAAAAAAAAAAAGAACTCATATTTCATTCAAATATAAGCTAAATACCTTTACAAGAAGAGCATTACAAGTGGACTCCTCTATTGCTCTCTTAATACGTTTTGGATTTGACATTAACAAGTCATCTCCAACTACCTGCAAAAACATCCAGTCTTCAAATTAAAACATCTATCCATATCTAGGGTGTAAAGTACAAAGACCCCTAGGGGCATCCAACAGACCAACTAACTAATTATAATAGGAGAGATCCTAAATTTCTTAACCACAATAATAGGCAAGGCCGCCAAATTATTTTTGTAAGTCATTGAATGAAGAATACAATATATGATATATAGCCTCCATATCTAGTTCCTTTTTTTGATTAATGCCCTTTCTGGTCAAAGCTAATTTCCAGCAAAGAATGCAAGGACGAGGACCGAAAATAAATATATCACCAACAAGTAAAGACAAACAAACCTGACAGAGTCCAAGACTAGAAAAATGTTTGGTGTGTTCCCAGTCCTCCTTATCAAATGGATCTTCAATTGATACGATTGGGTACTCTAAGAACCCAAACACAGGGTAAAAGGGAAAAAAGGTAAGTCACAGTGAAACAAAAGACACACAAATATTGAGAAACGTATAAAGAGAAAATGATATACCAATACAAAGTTCCTTATATATCTGAAGCATATCTTCTCCCGACTTGAAATTTTGTCCTGACTTATTTGGTGTTTTGTTGTCCAGGTCATACTTTGTACCTGTATCATGGGGAAACAGAAAGCAAAATACCAGCCATTAAAGCAAGCAATGTTATTGCACATGAGCACATCCTTGACAAACTGTAGCTGGACACAGCTGCACTGACAGGCAATATTATCCAGGTAGAAGAAGTGTGCTTTACTTGTGCATTGAAATTTGTACAAAATACTAAAGTATACATACATTCATGTTCTTTTAGAAAGAAAAAAGAAATCATTACTGCACAATATTTTTAGTCTTGGCTCTCCACCATGAAACTGTAATACATAAGATGTATTTATTTTCCCCATCTACTTAGGTTACAGAAAGACCAATTATCAAGAAAGATCCATCACCTATGCAAAATTCAGTAGCAGCAACATCAATTGCTATTTTTATTTGCTCATTATAACTTGTTCTGCTGATAGCCTCTTTTACAAGATCCAGGCCTTCTTTAAAGCTGCCAACAGATATAGAATATAATCAAATAAAGGTATAACATATAACCTTTTACTACATTTAAACTTTTCTCAAAGACCAGAAAGTAACAACAGCACATTAGTTAAGCAAAACTAAAATAATGTTCAAGTGTTATAAGAGCTTCTAAGATGGTTTTCCTTGGAAAAGGCTTTTCTTTCCTCTTGGAAGGTAGTTTGAGGGAGGCTGACATAAGGTAAAGAAACCAAAGACCGCTACAGATCATACAAATACTTGCCTGGAGATGTTGGGAGCAAAACCACCATCTTCACCAACATTGCATCCATGTGCGCCATATTTTTCTGTTATAACAGCCTGCTCTTTTATAAACAATAATAACAATCAATAATAATGGGACATGGCGGCATCTCCTTGTGCACATCTCTGATATTTTCAAGTCACTAGGAGCAAAAGCTGAATGTAATCTCAAAAGCTAAACAGTTCAGAAGAAAAAAATACCTTCAAGTGATGAAAGATTTCAGATCCCATTTGCAATGCCTCCTCAAACCTGTTAGCTCCAATTGGTAGAATCATAATTTCCTGAACATTTCAAGCCAAGTTTAGAATCCATATAAATTAGGACACGCCACAAATACTAGAAAGCCTACACATTTTTAAAAAATTATATTATCATCTACATCACTAAGCAGCCTCAGCAGGCATAAAAACAATGTATAGAATAGAGAGAGAACATTAAGCAGTGGTTGCTGAAACAATCACATTAGTAGTGTCCTAAACAAGGAATGCCACCAGTAATTAGATGCCGAAAACCCAATGGTTTAATCATTTAAAATTCTGACCGATAAAAATACTCAAAATAACAAATGGTCCAAATCTTGAAACCTCCTTCCTCCCATAAATCACAACCCATAACAGAAAAATCTGCAAGGAACATTAAAGCTTACCAGAGCATACCTGAATAGCCAGATTATTCCCAGCATGCTTTCCTCCACTGATAACAGTGAAAGCAGGAACAGGCAGTGTCAGGTTGTTTTTTCCAGAGAGGTCAGCAATATGTTTGTACAGTGGAACCTAATGTTTATCTTTTCTCAGAAACTTTGAGGGGGAAACGTATAAATTTTTAGCAGTATTTACGAAATAATAACAGAAAATAGTCATGCCTCCTTTTGAGCAGCTCCAGCTTTGCAAGCAGCGATTGACACAGCTAATATGGCATTTACTCCAAGTTCACCCTGAAAGACGATTCCAGAAGAATCACAACACTTTTCCCAAAAAAAAAAAAAAGATAGAAAGAAGCAACCTAAATAGTCTCTTTTTTAACTACACAAGAGAAAACACACAACAGAGTAGCATATTCTGTGGCCAACAAGGAAATCATATAATCCAAAATCAACTAGATTCAAAAAATTACTAGCAGCAAAATCAAGAATAAGATTACAAATGCTTCATAAAGTTGTCATTCAGAATTTCAGCTACACAGAATTTGGAAACGATTATGAAAGATGCCTACTATATACGCTTTTCTATAGCTAGACAAAGAGAGTCATAGCATACCACCAGACACAATACTAGATAACAGAAATGCAATTTTATGAAAGTACCAAAATGTGATACTGAAATACACACAGCAGAATCAGAAAATGGCTAAATCACATCAAGTCACACTGGAAAAACAAAAATAGTACCTTCTTTTCTGTTTTATCCAGGTCAATCATTGCCTGATCAATCTGTGACTGAAGCGTAGGATCCATTCCAATCAATGCTTGAGATATTTTCTCATTGACATTCTTAACAGCTCTAGTCACGCTATTTCCAATATACGATCCCTTGTCCCCATCTCGCAATTCAACAACCTCATACCTGGTTTGAAAAGTAAAATTCACAATCCAACGGCTCAATTACAATAATCATTCTCAGAATCTTATAATTTCGAATGAGATGGAGTTCAAATATTATAGTCTACTAGAGGCATAATAATAAGTACAGTAATATTCTCCACAACGCAATATAAATTCAGTCTTTAATCCAACAAACATTCCACGCGCAAAAATACAACAATTATACACTTCAAGCTTTGTCTGCAAATTATTTATAAAGAAAATAGAATAAATACAATAGAGAGAGGTCATGAAAGGGAAGCTTACATTCCACTGAGATCGGAACTAGGAGTTGAAGCACGAAACATGCCTTTGTTAGTGTAGAGGTCCACTTCAACAGTCGGAATTCCTCTGCTATCGAGGATCTGCCGAGCTTTGATCTTCGTTATCACTGAAGGAATCGCTTTCTTCAAATGATTCGACTGTGTTGTTCATTTCATAACAGAAACAAAATCAACACATTTAGAACAGGAACTCCTTGCAAAAATCAAATAAAACTACAAATTTTTATTTTTTTAAATTGTTCACTCCGAGGAACCAAACACAATCACACAGGAGAATGTGAGGGGGAAAGAGAGAGAAAGAGAAGACTACGATGAAGAGGACGGGATCGGGGGTCTTGGCCCTAACGGCGGCATTGACGGCGTCTTCAATTTTCCGAGAGAGCATGTGGTTATCCAAATACTCCTGCACCGACATTTTCTTCTTCTTCTTCTTTTGAGAGAGAACTTGTTTGGTTGCTGGGAATGTGTTTCAGATTTGAGCTCTCCACTGAGCCCTAATTGGTTCTAAATTTTACAGAGAGAGAAGTAAGGACTTCCTGAAGAGGGAAGACTGCGCGCCTAGGTTCGAATATTCCTGTGCTTCTTTACGCTCCGAGCCTCCAAAGCTCCGGTTCCGGGTACCGTGCACTGCAGTGAAGCGTGAGTGAACCGAGAGCAGAGTATCCGCTTTGCCCTTTGTCAATTACTCTATGCAAATCCAACACTAATTCTGGATTAACATATAAGCAAAACGTATCGTCTTTTTATTAAAAAAAAAAAAAAACTCATCNTAAAAAAAAAAAAAAAAAAACTCATCGTCTTTGACCGTATGCAATGAAATTATTTTAACGAAAATGACATTTTTGTAGAAGACTAATAATTAAATAAAAACATCGAAAATTACTTATATGATCTATTTCATGAGTAAAATGACCGATCAAAGTTAGAGTCAAGATTATAGTCAACCTATAACATTATAAATAATTGAATAGGTCGGTAACTTGGTATGCTTGAAAAATCTTATAATTCGATATGATGAGAATTTTTTGTCTAAAAAACTCCCAAAGAGCTATAAAAGTAATGATTTTTGTTTTAAGATAAAATAGTGCAGCCTCATCAATATGTGATTACAAAAAATTATATTTCTGTCTATTGCTTGTGAAAATGGTAAAAGAAGGAATATTTACCTTGATTTGATTCTACATTTTTTTTTTTTACATTTGTTTTTCTTTTGTCTTGGTGAAATTAATATGACAAAAATGTAAATTTAAATCAAACAAGTTCGAATTATAAAATTGTTGAAATTAAAATTATAGTGACCATCAACCAAAAACAGTTATAGTCACGAAAGTGGAAATAAGTGTGAATTGTATAGTATATTAACTTTTAATTTTAATCCAACCAAACGATATGCCATCTGCCTCTATAATCCAAACGACATGTCGTTGATGTACTAGGTGTATGGCTGGCAGTAATAACTTGTTCGTTACATGGGAGGCACCAAGGTGGGGGCTTATTTTAGTTGAGAGGCCCAGATTCAAGAACAGGCCCAAACTTATCAGCCCATCAGCGGCACTGTATCTCTCCTTGTAATCATGGATCAGCTCGCATAACCAATTTCTCATTGTGAAGCATTAATTAACGATACTACTTCTGCATTACATACCAAACTTGCTAGATTTAATCATATTCAGATGATAACCTACTCAGTCATATATTTAGCACAAAAGTGCTCACGAATACCCATATACAAAGTTTCAAGCAGTATTAGCCCATCTTATGCTACCACAAAAGCACTAGATGAACCTGTAAAGTGGCGAATCGATCCCATGAAGCTCTTCGAGGCACCAAAATGTCTTACCCTGTACACTCCAGGAGTTGCGGACTGAGGAATTCTCCATTCTATGGTTGCCGTACTTCTAGTACTGAGTTTTGAAGGTCTTGACCACTTAAAACGCAGGCAGAAATCATCATCATCATAGGCTGGAACCCAACTATCCTTTCCATGGAGAATCTCCACAAGGGCAAATGTACCTTCTGTCATAAGGTCATTCCGAGGACAAGCCGACCAGAAGGTAACTGTTACCTTGTTGCCTCTTTTAAAGGTGGAATTCTGAGGAACATCGGAGCTGCAGTCCCCGAAAGAAACACCACGAGGGGTTGCATCCATCACAACTGGTGTAAGTAAGCTTATTTGCTTATCAAGGAGATCTGGGGGTTGTGGACCTGGTTCTACAGGTTGGGCACTGATGAGAGCTCTAGCAAGCCTCTTGAACTCCTGAATGTAGGCACTTAGCGTGTGTGGTCCATACAGAGTGGAGGCACCCTGGGAAGCATAATGTGTTAAAGGAAATGAATTACAATGATGAATTTAGATTTATATTATGACGTTCCTAAGATGAAAAGGTATAATCAAACATTTATATATGAATTTTGGTCCAATAAGCCACTACAGAAGTTATCAAAATAAAAATTGAAGAAAAAAACAAAAGGTGAAATCAAGCCATTTACAAAGAGAGGCTGATGGACTATGACACGAATTATTTATTGATACCACACAGGGTCCCAGCCTAGAACCACTTCCTTGTTCCCACAAAGGAATAACCAGTAGTCTATTCTGGTTACTGAAGAAACTTTCTGAGAACTTATTAAGCTACTTCTATATAACATATTCCACGTGTATCATCCCTGAAGTTATATTTCTCCAAAAAACTAAAAAATAAAAATCATCTCTGAAATTAAGAAATAAAAAAAGCTTACAAACAAGTTTCCATAGAGTATGATTTTTATGACAAATTATTTTGAATATATTCAAGAAATTTTCTAGATTACTCTATGTTAGAATGTAATGGTAAGTCAAGGGTACAAGAACCTAAGAACTGACCTCGTATCTCTGCACCTCATACTCTTCAAACGTAGTGACATACTGTGAATAAGTATTAGTCAATCCTGCTATAACAACGTGAATATTTGCACCATGACCATCACTAGTCAGTACTGCCTTCACAGCATCTCGGAGACGCCTACCAGCCATTGTTGTAAATTCTGTTCGCAAAAAAGTCATCAAATAGTTGGGAGCCAAACAAATATGTTGATTGGTCTAAAGAAAGAAGATAGATTTTAGCTGTTTCTAGAAGCAATTTTATGAACAAGAAAGATAATATATCGGCTACTTCATTTGTAACATTTGGGGAAAGTGAATGGAAAATGTGGTGGAAAGTTACTTCAACAGCATGCGATTAATTCATTGAAGGAAGTTGTTCAGACATAAACCTTAGTTGAAAGTTAAACATGTATTCTTAGGATTTATTTTATAAAATAAGGGAAGAATAAATCAGGCAAGATACTACCTCCAGGTACACTGAGAATGGCAAGCTGCCCTATCCGGAGGATCTGAATTGGCAGTATTGAAGGCTGCAAAAACCATATGAAAAATGAGGCTTCCTTATAAGTTAAATTATTAATCTCATCGGAAAATATTATAATAGTCCAGAAGACATCTACCAACATTACTTTTGTTCCTCATAGAGCAAACAACCCTCGTTGACAGAAACAAACTGGTAAAGGGCCCAGATAACAAGTTCACAAATCAAATGGATGCAACCTCATGCCTATACAGTAAATGTATTTTGGATCTACTTTTAGCTATCAGATGATTTCACCTGAACGACCCCGAACTAATGCAACAGAAACTGCTATTTCCTATTGCTCAATGTAGCTCAGATGGATTATGGAAGTGATGTACTTTGTGCATAATCAACATGAATCAGATATGAATCTTTTATAAATCATGGACGTTAACAACTACATTCTAATATAATAGATGAAGCTACACACTTGCATAGAGTTTAAAATGGTTTAAATGAGATCCAATATGATCCAACCATTTTAGGAGTTCCATTTTCTGTAACGCCTTTTTCAAAGAAAATGTCCATAAAAATTGCAACCTACCGCCCAATCATAAGGTTCCTTCATTTCACCAGTATCAAGCAGGATTGGCTTAGGATTCTGACAATCAACTTGTTCCTTGTCTGGTGTTTTAAGTACATTGCGCACCAACCTCCAGAAGGGATTTCCCTGACACAACACAGTGAACATGCAAAATAGTCAGTTGTTAATTAACATAAGAGCATAGAGCATGCACTACCTATGAAATATTTGCCATTTACAAGTTACCTTATCATCGCCTTGCTTGAAATCAAAAGCTCCAGGTCCATCAGTGGTTCCAGCAGCAAATCCAAACCCCATTGCAGCAGGACATGTTTTGACTACATTGGACCCTCCTCCCTGTTTGGGAAGTGTTACTTCAAGTTGGGAGAAGTCGATGTAAGTGTGGCGATAGTCAACCTTCCCCTTCAACTGTTCAGATGCTTTGTTGAAAAGATCCACAGCTTTTCTGAGTTGCCTCTCACCAATAATACGTGTACTTTCAAATTCATCTGGGTAACTGTCATGTTATGTACAAAATGCAATTTAGTATTCACGTAGGCATCATATATATACATGTCAACAACTAAAGAAATATATTGCACAAAGAGCTAAATACCCCGGTCCTCGGCCATAGCACAGCTCATTTCTTCCACCACAGGTGCTGTGATTGAAATCACAGGGTAGCCCAGTATCTGTACAGAAAGCTCCTAGCACATTTGGGCTTACATCACCACAATTCGATTGACAAAAGGCAGAAACGAATTGAGGCTTGTCAGCCTGCCTTAGTGCACCCCTGACACGTCTTGCGGCACTCAAGGTCCTGGTTGCTGGCTTACCAGGAGTAGACTGAAAGGATGCAGCAAGCTCCAGTAGCTCATGGTCTGAATCAAAAAGAAAAACTAATTAAACAAAATTTATACTCCCTTTCTTATTGTTATCATGAAAAGACAGGCATCATTACAGACATAAGTGAGCCTCTGCTAAGACAGACATCATTACAGATAACAAAGGGTGCTGACATGCATATATGTTGGAGAAACATGGTGTGTATATAAGGAATTGTTTCTATGCTAGACAGAAAGTTCTAGCCCCCAACCAACAGGATATTTCAATCTATAAGTCAGATCAGCTATATATCTGAAGAATCTAAACCAATTTTATATAAACATATGGCAATTAAATGAAACTGGGAAATAGCTTACGATTATCATGACGATCAGAAATTAAGTTCGAGATTCTTCGAGGAATTCCATCAGCAACAAATTCAGCAGAATATGCACTTCTAACACCATTCTCCTCAAACCAGTCTTCCATAAATCGTCCAGCAGCACCCTTGTTATCCCCACTAATTAACGAGTTTGTACGACTCATAGAAGTTCCATGAGTCGCAAACCAATTGAAGCTACCCACTGGACCCCATTGATCATCAACAAACTTTAGAAGAGTCATTTCTTTATCAACATCATATTTGTATTTACTGCGCTCTGCTGCAGGATTATTGAGATAAGCACTAGGACTGCGATTTATGCCAGCATCCAAGAGTTCCCCTGAAAGGAAACCGAAACCTACATGAGAATGTACTCACTAATATTTGAAAAGAAGGAGAAAGGACTCCAGGATTCTCCCACTTACCCTTATTAATAAAAATTGATCCTGGCGCAAGATTTTCATGAGCTTGAGTAATGCTTCTCTCAATTCCATCAACAAGGACATCAAACGATTGACGCACAAATCCAAGGGATGTTACAATATAAACTATATATTGGAGATAACCTCCAGGGCCAGCGTGGGTGTGAATTCCGCTAATAGCTACATTCTTTTCCGTGTATAGGTCCCCATACCTGCCAAATAACAACACACGGATATTTCCATCACATAGCCCACAAAGATTCAATCACCCTTGAATCAAACCATAGACTAACCACACCTATACTTTTAGCTCATTCATTTGGAATGCCCCCAAATTGCTACAAACTTAAACCATTAGCAAAATACCAAATAACCAAATAATCAAATTAAGTTTTTCTCTATATCAAATAACCAAATTAGGGAAAATATCTTTCTTACCATGCAAGATAACATAATAAACTGTCTAGAAAGATAAATTACCCATCATATTAATGCTACTTACAAACTATATATACTCTGAAACAATTGTAGCTTAGCTCCAAAATAGTTATATTATAACGGTTACCTTGCCTTCAACCTCTCCAGCACTTTCAGTTTCACAAGCTGCGAGGCCATGCAAGCATCAAGATTCACAAACACCACTCTGTTCCCCTGCGGCTCGGCCACAATGAACGTGCGAGCTCGCAGCCTGAAGTGAACCCCAGAAGCGATCTGCTCCGTGTTAGCATACCCCATCATATTCACATCGGCGGCAGGTCCCGTGATATCGTAGCTTCCAAGACCAATCAAATAGTTGGAATCGGACTCTACTCCTTCGGTAATGCAAAGAACGAGTAGAATTGTGATTTTGAACCAGAGAGCTCCATATGTTCTGCGAACCTTGTTATTGCCGAGACCAAAAAACTCCATGGCAGCTTCACCAAATGAACCAATTATAGCTTAACCATTTCCTTCCACTGAAGACAGACACAGAATCAGAAACTTTTTACTACGGAAAGCAAACAGTTAGTGACGACAATTCAACAAAATTAAAGAATCATTGACAAACCGCATTAAATTTTAAATTGAAATGAGCTCTGAAGCAGTATTTGGTACCTCTAATACATTTTCGGAGCAGCTTTCGCCAATTGTGTGCTCAAACCGAGCCAGTGATCAGAGAGATAGGGAGAGAGAGGGGTGGTGGGTGTTTGGGAGAGGAGAGCTTGAGGCTTTAGAGCACAGCTACGGTTCGCAATGGAGTCAAAGCGAAGAAAAATGAGTATACTGGTAGCGGGGAAGGGATGCTTAAATAAATGCCTTTCAGGATTTTTTTAAATAAATTTTTTGATTTTGACGTGACCGGTCCTTGGGTGCATGGAATCTCTGCGCAACCGACTGGCGGAACTGTGAAAAGTGAAAAGTATTTGACTGATCGGTCAAATAAATGGGCTTGTTGAGGCCCTTGAGGGTTTTGTTTTTATCGAAAATTAACTTAGAATAAAGTTATAGTAAATTATATTTAAGTACCGAAATACGAATAAATTTGTAAAATACCTTAATTTAACAAATTAGTATAAACGATAGTTTCTATATTTTGTTACATATGCACTTATTGTATTTTTATAGATATATTAGTTTCTTTACATATATTTGTGTATTTTTCAAATGTATTAGTGTTTTTTTACAAACATATTGATTTCGCATATATACATGTTGTATTTTTATAGATATCCTGATTTTTGTTTAAATAAATTGAGTTGGACCTTATTTAAATTTTGACATTCATCTTAACTTATATAGTTGGTTGTTTTTTAGATTAATAATTTTAGTTACTGAACCATAAAATTTATCGGACCCATAAAATAATTTAAATCATATTAACTCACCATGTATGATAGATCAAATAATTATTGATATGGTTAAAATCAAATTTTATTTCATCTGACTGAGTTATAACTTGTAAGTTCCTATTTAATCTAATAGTTGATCACAAAAGCGTTTGTATTATGAATATGGTTCATTATAACTTACACTGATGCCCTTGAATTCTCGCTTAAACCCTTGGATTTTAAAATGAACAATATAAGTAAGACCCCATATCAGGAAAAAACTAAAGAGACGTGTGTATGTTGACCGGCGCTCTATTCTCCTAAAAATGCGATCACATAAATGGCTACTTGTTGTTAAGTTAAAGACAGCAATTACAAACATTACTCCTGAATGTACAATTTCTCTAACCAACAAGAAGGAAACTAAAACAAGAGAAGAGTCCACCCAACATCTAATACTCTTCAACCAATGGCCTTTGGACTGTATACTTAATAGATTGTTTCACCCTCGCAGCAAAATGGAGCCCACGTGTCAGAAATTGAGTTCAACAACGTGAATTTTCCATCCACCCATGATATACATACTTAACTTTCAGTTTTATGTGCATATCATCAATATTTGCCCATTAAGGCACGTATGTCAAAGTCCAGCATCTTCACAAAGTTGTAAAGGCAGCACAGGTTATGCCAAAATGTACTGCCATGAGGAAAGATCGCTGAAACTCCCATAAGATTTATCACCCCAACATAATCCCAAACAAGTACTCTTCATATTGCTTAATCCAGTATTTTCCCATTGCTTGTACTATAAGTGACAAAATTAGTGTAACAAGTTCGGAAAACCTATCTTGTTGAATAATCTGATATGTTGCATTGCTAGACGTGAAGATAACTTGACCATTTAATGTTAAACCATCAAATGCTGCAAAACATTATAGAAGCCCCAAAATCATAATCACACTACATCTATAATTAATTTGCAAAGGGCAACCTTTCACGCAAGTCATACCAAACTATCTGTTATAGTATAAACCTAAGTGGTAGAGTTAGGAAACTGTAGAGTAAACTAAGAAAATCCTCCCCTGCATATTGCTTGGTTAAGATCATTTGTGCAAACAAAAAACAACCCTTTAAAGTTGGGGTGGGTTTGATGGGCCGAACCCAATTGTGAGGCCCAAAGGCGAGCCTTAAAATAACGCGAACGCTAACCACCGACATTAGAAGGAGGTGCATAAAAAGTCTATAACGGTCACCTACAGTCACTCTTTCTTCACCCACACACTTACACACACACACACACGCACACACGATGCCTGTACTCCACCACCGCCCTTCATTTCACGACTCCCTTAAAAGAAACCCTAATTCCGACCAAGGTCATATCAATTTAGTTAGTTTCCATCCTTGTCGCACGTTTGTATATCTGGTGCGGTGCGGGGCTGTTGCGTTGCTCCAGGAGTGATCGAGGTTGGACGGCCTGGCCCGGCCTTGTGATGTGGTTGGTGATCAAATTGCGGTGGTGGGAACTCTGAGGGTCCAATCCAAGTCATGCTTGGTGCAAGGTATCAAATTCTTGTCATCCCCACCTACTCACTCACTCGTTCACTTTCTTCCTTTTATTGTTAATTTTTGTACTTCCTTTTCCCCGAGTGTAATTTGTGGTTGAAATCTCTGCTGCTGCATATTCATTATGTTCTCTCTCTCTCTCTCTCTCTCTCTCTCAATTGGCGTAATTGTTGTTGGTGTTGCCCAAGTGACTAATCAATTGATTACAGTTAAGCATTCATTATCGCTGCTCGTAATACAATATGCTCTCGTAGCTCAGTTGGTTAGAGCACCCGTTTAGTAAGCGGGAGGTCAACAAGAGCAAATAAAAACTACCTCATTAGTTCCTCAATCCGTATAAATGAAGGTGAAACGGCATATAATTCTGAGTTCACTACATGTGATTTCTATATGGCTTATGCAGACAATCGACCACAATGTCTTGATGAAGATCTCTTGGGGAAATTTTGAGTGGCAAGGCATCATTGATGCATGTCTCAAGAACAGATTATGAGTTTATAATGTACCTTCAGTTGTGAACATCTCTCTCTCTCTCTTTCTGTGTTTTGGCTGCCTAAGGGAGTCACAAACAATTGCGTAAAAAACCCTAGAAGCAAAAAATGGAAAATAAACAAATCAAACGAGAAGTTGATTTTTTGGCCAAAAAAAGAGAAGTTGATTTGGGGGAGGCACCACTGGCAGAGGAAAACCTTTTTTTCTCAGGATTTGTTTTTTAAAATTTGCATATGCTTGTAAGGCCATATATGAAATTATGAGAGTTTGAGGCACATCATAAAAGTGGGATCTTCAACCCTCAACATACATTTCATTTATTTTCTTATGTCGAGTTAGTAGATATTTATAGAAACCATTATAATAGATTGTCATTGTTTTTTATTTGAATAGATAGACCTTTTTGAATTCGGTTATTTTATTTTTTGCATTGAAACTTTTTTTTTTTGGCCAAGGAATTGAAACTTAAATATATTTTTTTAAATTGATTGTACTTAATGGTATAAATTTTTGGGTTATTTTATTTGGGGGGCACGTGCACTTGGCTATCCTCATCTATGGCCCGCCAAATGGTGTCAATTTCGATTGAAGCAAGGAATTAGAATCCGCTTCCGATTAGGAGATGATTAAATTCAAGAAAAGTCAAATCCTTTGTGAATACATGTAGATAGAAATAGATAGATTATGAAATTCAAATACTTTCAACTATGGCTGCAAACGGTGATCATGCTCCAGCGATTGGTATCGACCTCGGAACCACCTACTCATGCGTCGGGGTTTGGCAACACGATCACGTTGAGATAATAGCCAATGACCAGGGCAACAGGACCACCCCGTCCTGCGTCTCTTTTACAGACACTGAGCGTTTAATGGGCGATGCCGCCAAGAACCAGGTTGTCAAGAACCCTGTAAACACTGTTTTTGGTGAGTCTCCTATTCTTTCGTCTCCAATTCTAAGTAACTTCCTGTCATCAATTCACGTTCATCTCCTATTTTATATTTATTCAAGTTATATGGTTCTGTTTGCACTATGTTAGATGCAAAGCGTTTGATTGGTCGGAGATTCAGTGACTACTCGGTTCAGAATGACATTAAGTTGTGGCATTTTAAGATGATTCCTTGTGCCGGTCAAGACAAGCCAAGAATTGTGGTGAAGTACAAGGGCGAAGAGAAGCAGTATGCTGCCGAGGAGATATCTTCTATGGTTCTGATGAAGATGCGCGAAATAGCAGAGGCCTACCTTGGTTCTACTGTAAAGAATGCCGTTGTCACTGTCCCGGCATACTTCAATGACTCTCAACGCCAGGCCACAAAGGATGCTGCTGTGATTGCAGGCATGAATGTTATGCGAATCATTAATGAGCCAACGGCCGCTGCCATTGCCTATGGACTTGACAAGAAAGCCACCACCAGTGTTGGGGAGAAGAATGTCCTCATCTTTGATCTTGGTGGTGGCACTTTTGATGTTTCCCTTGTCAGAATTGAAGAGGGTATTTTTGAGGTGAAAGCAACTGCTGGTGATACCCACCTTGGGGGTGAAGATTTTGACAACAGGATGGTGAACCATTTTGTGGAAGAGTTCAATAGGAGGCACGAAAAGGACATTAGCAACAACCCCATTGCAATGAGGAAACTGAGAACATCTTGTGAGAGAGCAAAGATATGTCTTTCTTCCACTGCTCAAACCACCATTGAGATTGACTCTCTGTTTGAGGGTATTGACTTTTGCTCCACCATAACCAGAGTAGGATTTGAGGAGCTCAACATGGATCTCTTTGCAAAATGTATGGAGCTTGTGGAGAAGTGCTTGAGGGATGCCGAAAGGGACAAGAGCACTGTCCATGATGTTGTTCTTGTTGGCGGGTCTACTAGAATTCCCAAGGTACAGCAGCTGTTGCAGGACTTGTTTTGTGGTAAGGAGCTCTGCAAGAGCATCAATCCTGATGAAGCAGTTGCCTATGGTGCGGCAGTACAAACCGCTATTTTGAGTGGCGATGAGGGCAATGAGAAGGTCCAGGACTTAGTTCTGTTGGATGTCACTCCAATTTCTATTGGATTTAATAGGTCGGGAGGAGGAATGGAAGTTTATATTCCAAGAAACACTGCTATTCCCACCAAGAAGGAACTAGTTTACTCAACCTCCTTCGATAACCAACCTTGTCTATATATTCGGGTACTTGAGGGTGATAAAGAAAGAGCCATAGACAACAACGTGCTGGGTAAATTTGGGATGTCAGGTATCCCTCCTGCTCCAAGTGATACAGTTAAGATCACTGTTTGGCTCGATATCGATGCAAACGGAATTTGCAATGTCTCTGCTGTTGCTGAGGACAAAACCACAGGGAACAAGAGCAACCTCACAATCAACAATTATGACAGATTATCCAAGGAGGAAATCGATAATATAGCAGCGGATAAAGAGTATATGAAGCTACTGGAGTCTAGCTAGCGGCCTCGCCGACCTCCTCCGTTATATTTAATTACTCAACTTCAAGTCTTCGTTAACTGCATTTCTCTACTTCTCAACTCAACTTGCACTTTTTACTCATTTTTAATTTACTTTATGAAATTTACATTGGATTTTGCTGTAGGTTTCTACTTTCTAGGCATGGAATTTGATGTAGCTTCCTTAATTCATGGGATTTACTTTCATGTTTGTAGCTTCCTTAATTACTTCATTTACATCTCTCAATTATAACATGAAGGTTCCAATTGCCACTTTTTTTTTCTTTCTTTTTCTTTTCCTCAGTTTTTGGACACAAGACCTTCTATATGGTTTCTAGGTTATAAATTGATGTAGGTAATTCACATGAGAGAAATATGTTTTACATACACAATGGATAAATTTTCGATCCAAACCTGTCACTGTAAAGGGTTCCATATACAATTAGGTATCGCAAAACTAATACCAGATGATATTCTTGTCCCTGCAATGATGAGAGACTATAGTTATGCATTCAAAAGTATTAACTAAAACATTTGATTATCTTGGAGTGAGTCTTAATATCAATCAATGAAAGAAACATACTTGTGAAAGTTGCAGTGGAATCAACCCCAATCAATGGCCCACCTGAGTGCCCTGCACAAATTATGTCATTTACAAATATCTTTCTGAGGGTATCATCAATTTGAATTGAAAATTTACCATAAGTACACAATAAAATGAAATACAAAAATTAACAATAAAAGGAAGAAAGAAGTGCATATAAATATAAATGGCCATACCGATAAAACAATAAAAAATAAGAAGTGAGTAGGGGTGTCAACAATTTCAGACCTTGCATCATAGCAAATGAGAAGTTTTGAGGAGGAGATCTTTTGTTCATGATTTGCCCTTGCCCGAATAGGAGAGAAATTAATTATTCAATTCAACAAAAACAGAGCAGAATGTGATAAATAGATTGGTATCCAATATTTGGGATCACTAGCACTGCTATTAAATAAATGAGGTAGATCAGTACGTAGTGAAAGGAAATTAGGTATACAAATAGTAGCTATACAAATAAAAAATAACAGTTATCAGTTAGGATTAGTAACCGCGGACGTCGTCGTATCATTCAGTTTCGGGAAAAATCAGAGAAAATAATATAACATGACCAGAAGGTCCAAAACAAGCAATCAAGCATCATAAGTAGCAATTTATGGTTCTGTGTTGTGATTTTGTTCGCTTTTAGCATCTCCCTTTGTGCCGAGAGACTCTTTGCGTTTCTCGAGCAATCCGCGCCAACTGTAACAACTTCGCACTACCACTTCTACGTCTTACCTTTTACGCACAACACAACCATTTCCCTCACTGAAAACCCTAAGATTTTTGTTTTTTTTCAATTTTGAAATTTGCTTACAGGTTTTAGCCGGCCTAGGGTTTACGGTCTTGAATCGAATTGACAGATATTATAGAAATTTCCAGGTACTAAAATGATGTGTTTTTTTTTTCTTTACCTGGTGTGATGTTTGGTTGTTGAGAAGTGTGAGAATTGGAAAATAAAGTTTTGTATATGTCTATAGGAAATGCTCGAAAACACGGATTTTGATTTTGATTTCTTGGTCTGCTTTATTTGTACACAATCTAAATGCTAGGCTTTTCCTTAATTTATTTTTGGGTTTGGTTATTACCGAACGCGTATCACTGGCTGTGTTCCTCCCTGCTTACAGTATACGTTTTACTTGCTTTCTTGTTCGGTTTGTATAAATGTGTAATTGCTTCTATGCGTTTGGTCATTTTCTTTTTGTCGTAGGATTTATGGGAAAATAAAAGTTTTGTTATGAAGCCAATATGCCATGAATTCCTATGGAAAAATGATTGTTTCTTTTATCGTCACAAGGGGCTTGGTCTGCGCTTTTTTTTTTTTATCTTNTTTTTTTATCTTCACAAGGGGCTTCCAGTGTCTGCGCTCATTTTCTTATGTTAAATGTGTAACCAGAGCATTTAGGTTGCATTGATGCAATAGAACTTGAAGCTGAATTTGGTGGGCAGCATGGGATTTGATAATGAATGCATATTGAATATCCAAACTCTTGCGGGAGAGTATTTTTGCCCGGTTTGTCGTCTGCTTGTCTACCCAAATGAAGCATTACAGTCACAGTGCACTCATCTATACTGTAAGCCTTGTCTGACATATGTTGTGAGCACTACCCGGGCTTGTCCATATGATGGCTACTTAGTGACAGAAGCAGATGCCAAGGTTCTTTCTTATTCAACTGCGGTCGTAACTATAATCTTTGATCTTTGTTGTCTGCTTATTTATGAACTTTACTGTAACTAATCAATGCAGCCACTTGTTGAATCGAATAAGACCCTCGCTGAAACCATAGGAAAAATAGCAGTTCATTGCCTATATCACAGGAGTGGATGCACGTGGCAGGGACCTTTATCTGAGTGCACCCCTCATTGTTCTGGGTGTGCCTTTGGCAATTCTCCTGTAGTATGTAACAGGTGTGGAATCCAAATTGTGCATCGACAAGTGCAGGAACATGCCCAAAATTGCCCTGTGAGTATTTCTTTTTCTTTTTGTTTTATTTTGCTTATAAGATGATAACTTATTCTCTGGAATTTGGACTTAGTTGATTGTTATTGTTATTGTTCAATGATAGGGTGTGCAGCCTCAAGCACAGCAGACAGAGGGTGCTCTAGATACTTCAGCCTCTGGCACAGCAGCTACTGCTGATCAGGTCCAAGCTGTCACTCACACAGGAACAGCTACGTCTCAGGTCCAGGCTTCTCTAACTGTAGCCGCCACAACACCTGGATCTGATCCAAATCAGAAAGCAAACTCAGGCTCTCAAGCTCAAACTGTTGCCCAAGCTGCTGTGCCGACTGCTGAACAGTGGTATCAACATCAGCAACAATATCAACAGTATTACCAGCAGTATCCTGGATATGACCCTTATCAACAGCAATATCAGCAGTACTATCCCTATCAACAGCCAGCAATTCCACAATCGCAGCAGCAGGCTAATCCACCATACGGGACTGTCCAGCAACAACCTCAGGCATACATGCAACCTCAGCCTCAGACTCAACCTCAACTACAGCCCCAATCATCTCAATCTCAAGCACAACCTCAACCACAAATTCAGGCTCCACATGTGCAAGCTTCTGTTGCTGGTCAAACTCAAAACCAGGCACAAGGCGACCAACAGCAGCAACTTCACCCTGCAGTGCAGCCACATTCTCAAATTCAAGCTCAGACTTACCCACCAGCTCATGGTCACCCACATCCTCAGCCTCAGCCATATTTCCAAGCTCAATCCCATTCACAGCCTCATCCCCAACATTTGCAAATGCCTCAATATCAGCAGCCCCAAATTCAGCAACAAACCCAGTCCCAGATTCACCCACAGCATCATCCCCTTTCTCAATCCCAACCTCTCTCACAAACTCAGCCACAGGCACAGCTTCACCAGCACCCCCAACTTCACCCTTCTCAGCCCAATCTGCCCATGAATGCTACCGTCCAGCCTCAAACACAGCATTCATCATCTCAAGCAGTGACTGGCCATCACTTGTACCCTCAACCTCACCTTCACCATCCAGTCCAGTCAGGAGCCCCACAACAACATACTTTGCATGTGCAATCTCAAGGTGTGCTTCACTCTCAGTCACAAAATCCTGTTCAAATGCAGAGTCAGTTCTCTCAACAACCCCCACTAATGCGTCCACCTCCACCTCCACCTCCACCTCATACAGCAATTCCAAACCAGCAGCAGCCAGGTTTGTTGCCTTCACCTGGTCAAGTCCAAAATATCATTCCTGCAAAACAGCAGTCAGTTCACTCTTATGCTCAACACCAGCGTCCTGTTATGCAGCCAGTTCAACAACTGATTCCTCAGCAATATTTCCACCATCAGCCATATGCACAACAGCAACCACTTACAGTGTCACAGTTACATCCCCAGAGCCAATCTCATGCGTTCCCACAACATGTTCATGCCTCTACACAGTCTCAGCAGAATATTGCATTGTCTCAGGGTATACCACATACTCAGTCTCAAAATCTCGTGGCAAGGCCTATGATGCCAATTCACGGAGTACAGTCTCAGCCATATGCACAAACCACGGGAGGTGTTCAGGTGAGGCCAATGCATTCTGCTGTAAACTATCCATCTACAAATCAGAATAATATGGTTAGAACAAACAACCAAGTGCAATCTGGAGCAAACTCAAGACCAACAATGCCTGAGAGGCAAGCTGAGCAAGAAGCTGAGTTATCCGCTCAGAAAATTGCTACAAATGTTGCAAATGATTTGGGTGCAGCATCTGCTGTGGTAGTTGATGCCGAGGTTAAAACTTTGAAATCTGAGATGGATATGAAGTCAATTGATGATGAACTTAAACCTACTGGTGAAGATAAAACTTATCAGGGTGATACATCTTCCAAAGAGATTGCAGAGTCTAGAGGGATGCTGGGGGCAGAGCCAGAGTTACATCTACTTGAAAATGGAGAGTCTGTAAGTAAGCCAATGTTGAAGGAAGAGGGTGTGGATAGTACTTTGGAGCATTCAAGTAATGGTAAAATAGGAGAAGTTATAGCTGAGGGTGCAAAAGATATGGAGCTTAAAGAAATCCCATTAGAAGAAGCTCAACTTCATGAAGAACAAGGTCAGAGGTTGCAGAAGGATGCTAGTGGCATTCTGCAACCTCTTACTGGAACTGATGAGGGCACCCAAGTTGTATCTAATTGTTCAGCTCCAACTGGTCAAGTACAAGCTGGTGGCTGTGTGCAACCTTCTCATCCTGTACCAATATCTGATCAGGGGAAGCATCTGCCTCCACCAATACATCATGGGCTGTCTACACTCCCGCTAAGACCTAATGCACGTCCTTTGTTACAAGCGCCTCCTCCAGGACCTCCACATCATACACAGGGGCCTGGGCACCCCTTAACTCATTTAAGGCCTCAGGGACCTGCACATGTATCTGGACAGCCTTTTCATCCGTCTGAGCATTTCCAGCCACCTGGTGGAAACCTGGGCTTCGCAGCACCCTCTGGGAGGGTGGCAAGTCAGTATGGTCCTCCCCATGGAAGCATGCATGGGCCTTATAATCAAAGTCATGCACCACCTCTTTCCCATACTGGAGGTCCTCCATTTGGTTCACTACCCCCTAGTGCTTTTGATTCTCATGGTGGCATGATGGTAAGAGCAGCACCACATGGTCCTGAAGGTCAGAGGAGTCTGCAGCGCCCTGCCATTCAGATGGAACAGGGAACAATTGGACAACCACCTGGTATCCACCCAAGTATGTTGAGAATAAATGGAACTCCAGGCCTCGAATCCTCATCAACTCTTGGGTTGAGGGATGAAAGGTTTAAGGCTTTGCCAGATGAGCGGTTGAATCCCTTCCCAGTAGACCCAACTCGTCGTGCTATAGATCGAGTAGAGTTTGAAGATGATCTCAGGCAATTCCCTAGGCCTTCTTATCTGGATTCTGAGACTGTTCCAAAGTTTGGGAATTACTCTTCCAGGCCCTTTGATAGGGGAACTCATGGGATCAAGTATGATACTGGTCTGAATACAGATCCTGCAGCTGCCACTGCACCTTCAAGATTCCTGTCTCCCTACAGACTTGGTGGTACATTGCACGCTAATGATGCAGGAGATATTGGGAGAATGGATCCCTCTCGCGGTCAACCAGATTTTGTTGGACGGCGTCTTATGGATGGTCTGGCTCCAAGAAGTCCTGTTAGAGATTACCCTGGCATCCCATCACATGGATTTAGAAGATTTGGCCCTGATGATTTTGGTGAAAGGGAATTCCATCGGTTTGGTGATCCACTTGGCAATTCCTTCCATGAGGGTAGGTTTTCTAATTTACCCAGTCATTTTCGAAGGGGTGAGTTTGAGGGTCCTGGTAATATGCAAATGGGTGACCATATGAGGAATGATTTAATTGGTCAAGATGGTCACCCTGGTCATCTTCGAAGGGGAGAACATTTGGGTCCTCATAACTTGCCTAGTCATTTGCATTTTCGAGAGCCTGGTTTCCGTCCTCGCCATGCACGGATGGGAGAAATGGCTGGGCCTGGGAGCTTTGAATCATTTCGGGGCAACAGGCCTAGTCATCCACGTCTTGGTGAGCCTGGATTTCGGAGCAGCTTTTCACTTCAGAGATTTCCAAATGATGGGACTTATCCAGTTAAGTATTTACTTCAAGTCGTTGTTATGCTAGGGATGTTCTCGATCTATGAAGATCAACTCCTGCATTTGTAATAATATAGCTTCTAGGTGTGATACTTGATTTTATTTTATTTTTTAGCTCAATTTTTTGGCATTATGAATATCTTCAGGGAGAGATGGAGTCTTTTGATCACTCAAGGAAGAGGAAGCCATCTAGCATGGGACGGTGTCGGATCTGTAAAGTTGATTGTGAAACAGTTGAAGGCCTAGACTTGCATTCACAAACAAGGGAGCACCAGAAGATGGCTATGGATATGGTCAGGAGCATCAAGCAAAATGCCAAAAAGCAGAAACTGTAAGTTATCTGTGTAATAAATACTGCTTGACTACGAATTCTATTACATTTTTTCTTTTATTTATTTATTTATTTTTTCAATATATGTCTCAGAAGTTTATTATTTTTTGTTTCATTTTGTAGAATCTCTGGTGATCAGTCCTTGGTAGAAGATGCAAACAAATCAAAAAGTTCTTCTTTTGAGGTCCCAGTAGAAAAGCATTGATTGATGTTGGTGTGCTGCAATGTGGATCTCTTTGGTTGCATTTGACATGGGGCCCAATTTGTTTCTTTGGTATTATTGCGTTAGCAATATAGGTGATGCACCTTCCCATGCCTCTTTTTCTACTTTTGGGGTGGTTTATGCTAGTTTTGTCATTTCAGGTTGCTGCCATGTTAATGGAGATGGTATTTGGGACTGAAGTTCAATGGCAGTTAAGTTTGTTGGTTTTTGACTCTCAAGTTTTCTATTTTAGACTGGGATAGTTTTTGGTTGACATTAGTATTATCAATTCAAAAGTGCTATCACTTCCTTTTGCATTTGGTGCTGTTGTGATGGCATTTGGTTTATGGCATTCTTGAATGTATCTTTGATCCTTTTAATCTTAATTCTAAGTTCATTCAAGTGCTCCCACAAAATTATGGTGACCAACATTGTATTTATTCATCACCTTTTCATTTGTTTCTTTCTCCTTGTTGACTTATCTGGTGGTTTTTTTTTTGGATTCAGAACAGTGTCAATTTGCATAAAACTGCCCCTGATATTGACTCATTTGACATTGAAACAAAATTTGATGAGTCAGAGCTCTCTTCTAGTAGAAATTGAACTGACCATGTTGAGCAGATTAGTTATAACAAAGAATTCAATATAATTGTTCCCAATTGTAGTTTAGTTGGATGTGTTTAAATGATGTTTTCTAAGAGATAAGGCGTTGCTGTGAAGTTGATCAAACTTAGTGATAATTGTCAATCTCTATTAATTAGTACTATAGTAGATTTTTGAACTCAATAGTTGAGGCATATAGGCATATTGAAGGAAACGGCAAGAGAACATTTAAACTGTGTAGATTATATAGGAATTTTTCACGCTGGCTAGAAAAAGTGAGTTTTAAGAATAGGTATTTTGGAGACTGAAATCATATATCCTAGAGGTTTTTGAAGTGATAAGCAGCATTAGTTTCATGATGTTGCTTGTTCAATTACAGAACTGCTATCTTGTTGTATTATGTGGCTTGTGAATTGACATTCATTTGAAGGACATTGTTTAGCTCATAAATTTTACCGTGAGACCGTTGTTAGTTCTACTGCCTGTCATCCTTATTGGTTGGAATGTTTTGAACTTAAACTATTAAACAATTCTGGTGAAAACAATTCAACTGTATAAATGGTGAATAATAACAAATATTTAGCTTGGTTGTTACTCTGACTGGTCTAGTGGTATATGCTATTGTTGATGCCTTCAGTATAGGATGACATCAATGCAATTTGGAGAAAAGGGATTTCCAACAAAAACAAACAGAAATAAAAGAGATAGAAAGCAATAGGATCAAATTTGGAACATTGATAAACGAGTTCTAGGGCAGATTGACTGCAATCTGATTTTTATGTGAATAATAAATGCATGCGAACCCTCTTTACCCGGTATGCATGCTAGGGTTACAGCATCCCTAGCATCCTAGCTTTTGATTACTTCAATAACTATTTAATCTTTGGCCCCTTAAAAATACTTAAAAACTCACGCGAATGTCACATGGCTAGTTAAAAAAGACTAGGAGCGTAACTATCATCTTCTAACTAACATAATACTTAAAAATCATGTAAGAAAAATAAAAGATATGCTGAAAACGGAAACCCAGTAACTAGAACCTAAACCAAGCTGGCTAGCATGCTCTCTTAGTATTGGAAAGCTTTGTAGATGCTCTTGCAGCACTATAGTTTCTGGTTACTTACATATGGCAAAAGTCTTCTTATCTGCAAATTAATATGCCCAATTTTTTATTGTTATTATTCTTTCTACTGACTTTTAATTTACATATCTTTTATTATTTTTAAGCTTCTAAGGTGTATTTTTATAGTTGATTTTTATTTTTGGTGGATTTTTTTTTTCTTTTTATAATAGATCTTTTCAATTCGACCTGTCTTTTTTGGGCGAAGAAGACTCCATATGGGCTGAAAGTTTAGCAGAAAGGTTAACTCTGTCATCTGTTTTTGATGTGGTAAGGCTGTGTTCAATGCTTGTGCCAAAATTTGCTTCTGAATATTGATTTTACTAAATTGATGATGTGTTGGGGATATCTGTTTCTACATATTTATGATTGAGTAAACAACTTACATCTTTTGAAACACTAGGGGGCTTGCAAACTTGCTCACCGTTCATCCACTATGCATATGAAGATACTAGCTTTAAGAAGCCATTGGTTTAGATACTTAGAAAACCTATATTAAATAATCACAAAATAATTTTTAAGTCATAAAACCCAGAAAGTGTGCTTCACATTAAAAAAGAAAAAGCCTGATACGAAAAAATTTCATATGGATGCCAATAAAAAAGCCTGGTGGACAGTGTGTGTGCTTGTACTTGGATTCTGTTCAATAATGAGTGCTTTGCAGTAAGCTACACCGTTAACTTTTGTTGACGATGGCTATTTGCTTTCTTCCCACTTTGTGAATTCTATTAACGTCTCATGTTTGAGTTCTGTTCTTTGTGTCATAGAGCTTTTCTCTTTCTTAGATCTCAAGTTAAAACAATTTGAAACAATAAGTAAGAGACAACTAGGATATGACTATGTAGATGTAACACACTAAAGTTTTAGTTTTTCATGCGGGCATCAGATCCAAGGACAAAAATATAGTAAAGCTGAAGAAATGAATTTCGTTTGCCACCCTTACTGCAATTTTATAATTCTTGATTTTGAAAATTGACAAGATAATGGAATTATCCTGTATTTTGCATATATCCTCTTAATCAAAGTTTCTTTTTCTTTATAGATCAAACAAATTGTGTTTTATATTGCTGGTTTTATGTGTAATTGCGTATTCTGGTTCGGGTATATTAAATATCTGAAGTGAAGAAGGATCTATACCACTATTTTTCCCCCTTGAAGATTTGCAGCGTAAGTAAACCCAAATCGAAAACTATTTTTACCTTTATCTCTAAAGATGGAACATATTTTTTTTGGCATTCCTGGTTATATGTGATTTTGTCTTAGATATTACCTAATGTGAAATTCTAGGATGGGGGCCTTAGCCACTTTTTACAGATTATTGGATGCTAAATTCAGAACTAGTGAGTCCTATTATCATCGGTAATAATGTGGTAACCTTTTGTAGCCAAAAAAAAGAAATATAGTAATCTTTTTAAAATTTTTCTGACCATAATTTATATAGGGCAATTTATTTTGGGTACATTCTGAGTCTTAATTTTAGGGTATGATCATGCTTTCTAGCCAAGAAAAATCTCTGTAATAGTCCAGGGCCTTTGTGGCATCCCTCGTATTCACATCTGACTTATGAAGTATAATTCCAAAGCTTTGCTTTAAGCCTTGAGCCATTTTGTATGCAATCTAAATGAATGAAGCTGAACTGAGCATTTGCTTAAGTAATAATTTTATGGTGGACAAAATACAGTAATTGGAATCTTTCCTTGCCTGAGAAACTTTTTCCTTGCTCTAGATGATTGTTAACTTTTACATGGACCCAAGTAACTGAAATTTTGGATTTGATTGGTTATCATGTGTGTGAAATATAATTCTGTTTGAAGCAATGCCGGTATCAGAGGTACGCTGCTTGGTTTTAAAATCCTGTAAGGGTCCTAAGGATTGTCGTAAAGGAGCCCAAACCAAAGGCACATTTTCTGTCATCACTTCTCTGGAGCAATGACGCATTATGAAGCCCTGAGAATAGCGTGCAATGATATGAATAAGACCCCGTGGGGGAGAAAAGAAAATTGGTGAACTCTACGCAAGCGGTAGAGCAGCAGGTTCAGCTTTGTATATGTCCTTTATGAAGCCCTGTGTTTCATTTGTGGTGTTATTACAGTCATGGGAGTCTGTATAGGAACGATGTAAAGCTTCAGTTTGTTAGTGAACAATTTTATTTCCCCTGCCCATCTACTTATTTGATTTGAATATCAACATCCTTAAGAAGGAAAGATAAAAAAATTAATTTTGTATGGTGTTTTCTATTCTCATCAATTGTTTCTGACTTGCTGTAGTGTGGGATTATAGATATAAAAATATATTTTATTTGAATCAATTACACATTATTGGGCTCCATGTATTTTCTTAATCATAGTGCTCGACTGGCTTATAAAGGAAATAATACTCGAGTAGTTGCAATAGTTTATTTCAAGAGTGTCTTTGATTCTAAGTACTACGCCTTTATCTTCTTCTTACGTTACTGTCTACGATTCTCAACCCAAGAATGAATGGTTCTTCTAAGCATTCATGCTTAGGTCATAAAGAAAAGTGAGTAATCCTATTTCGACTATTTTTAGGAGTAATCTTTTTAGTTATAACATATGTGAAACTTATTTACGTGGGTTAGGTAGGGAAGTGATTGGCAATAGGTTGTAAGAGTAAGCAAACGGAAGCTCAGACCCAAAAAAAAAAAGACTAAACAAAACGAAAAGTTGTTAGGGTGTTAGTGTAACTGTGTTAATGGGTTAAAAAAGCTGGGGTTAGAATTCGACCTTTACGCAATCCGCGTCCTCCCGTGCTGTACCAGATTAATTTCGTGAACTTCCAGATAGGATGGGGGTTATTTAGTCTTTTTCTGTTACAGACCAGGGGTCAAATTGTGTCCAGCTGTATCTGCAATCTCTGAAATTCAAAAATGTTTCTGCGCCTGAATAAAACCGTTGGTTTCTCTACAACCTTCCACGTGTCAGCCATCCAACCGTCGATCCTCGTGCTCTAATTCAAAACACAGAAACAAACCCCTCCCAAAAAAAAAGAAAAATTAAAAAAGAGAGCCGTTATAGGGTTTTATCCGCTATATAAGCCACTTACTCTCTGAACCCTCATTCATTCTTCACCACAGCGCCTCTCTCCTCTCTCTATCCCTCTCTAACCTCTGCAACTCTCTTCCCTCCCTCTCTCTCTAGCTCTTTCGTTTTCACTGCGAAAATGCGTGAGATTCTCCACATTCAGGGAGGCCAGTGCGGCAACCAGATCGGAGCTAAGTTCTGGGAGGTCGTCTGCGCCGAGCATGGCATCGACTCCACTGGACGCTACCATGGAGACTCGGAGCTCCAGCTCGAGCGCGTCAACGTGTACTACAACGAGGCGAGTGGTGGAAGGTACGTGCCACGCGCCGTCCTTATGGATTTGGAGCCTGGCACTATGGATAGTATCAGATCTGGACCATACGGCCAGATCTTCCGACCCGATAACTTCGTTTTCGGTCAATCCGGTGCCGGGAACAATTGGGCGAAAGGACACTACACCGAGGGTGCTGAGTTGATTGATTCAGTTCTCGATGTGGTGAGGAAGGAGGCGGAGAACTGTGACTGCTTGCAAGGTATGAATACAGTCAGATCCGAACCCTAGAACGTCATTTCCATGGAAATCTTTTGTAATTTTGTGAAATTTTGGGGGTTTTGAGTAATTTTGTTGTATGATTTGGTCTGCAGGGTTCCAGGTGTGCCACTCTTTGGGAGGTGGTACTGGATCTGGTATGGGGACACTTCTGATCTCAAAGATTAGGGAGGAGTATCCAGATCGGATGATGATGACCTTCTCTGTGTTTCCATCTCCGAAGGTCTCGGATACAGTTGTGGAGCCTTACAATGCTACTTTGTCTGTTCATCAGCTTGTGGAAAACGCAGACGAGTGCATGGTTCTTGACAATGAAGCCCTCTATGATATCTGCTTCCGCACACTTAAACTCACGACTCCCAGCTGTACGTTCATTCATATCTTCTCGTCTTTTTTGTTTGGATGAATCATTCTTATGCAAGTATTTATATGTTTGTGTATTTTAATTATCTGTGAATCTAAATGTTCAGTTGTATAATCGTATCCATGTATCTTTTCAATTGTTGCATGATGGTCCAAATATGCTTCTGAGTTTCACTTAGAGTGTGTCTATCAAGTCAAATATTGATATTGATATTGATTGTGATAACTTCCAAGAGGAAGCCAGATTTGGTTCATTTTCTGAGGCAAAATGAGTTTTAGTTAGCAATGAATAGTTTAAATGGTTTTCTTGGTTGGTTCTGGAAGTATGATTTGTATTTGCTTATTTGTTCTTGTGATTCTACCCACTATTCTAGTTGAATTATAAACTTATGGGGCTGATCTTGTGCTACTTTAAAGAACTATGAAGGCTGATGACCTTTTTTCATTTGCTTTGATTACCTACAGTTGGTGATTTGAATCACTTGATATCTGCAACAATGTCTGGTGTTACATGCTGCCTAAGGTTCCCTGGCCAGCTCAACTCTGATCTGCGCAAACTTGCAGTGAACCTCATCCCATTCCCCCGTCTCCACTTTTTCATGGTTGGTTTTGCCCCCCTTACTTCCAGAGGGTCTCAGCAGTACCGTGCCCTGACTGTTCCAGAGCTCACCCAGCAAATGTGGGATTCCAAGAACATGATGTGTGCGGCTGATCCACGACATGGTCGCTACCTAACAGCATCAGCTATGTTCCGTGGTAAGATGAGCACCAAGGAAGTAGATGATCAGATGATGAATGTGCAGAACAAGAACTCTTCCTACTTTGTTGAGTGGATCCCCAACAATGTGAAGTCAACAGTCTGTGACATCCCACCAACTGGACTTAAGATGGCATCAACCTTCATTGGAAATTCCACTTCCATCCAAGAGATGTTCAGGAGGGTGAGTGAGCAATTCACAGCTATGTTCAGGAGGAAGGCTTTCTTGCATTGGTACACAGGAGAAGGGATGGACGAGATGGAGTTCACTGAAGCTGAGAGCAACATGAATGACCTGGTTTCTGAGTATCAGCAGTATCAAGATGCAACAGCTGATGAGGAAGAGTACGAGGATGAGCAAGGAGAGTATGAGGAGGAAGTGTAATTCTGCCAAGCCATAGCTTCTTTTAATATCAACTTCTAGTTACTGCTTTTATGTACCATGCGAATGAACGCTAGTTGAGTTGAAGGGGTCTACTTTTAACATCAACTTCCAGTTGCTGCTTTCTGCTGTAACTTTCTTGTATTTCAACTTTGTGGTACTGAAATGTGCTTTCTAGCAACCTTGATCTTAGCTTATATTCAGTAATAGTTTCATCAATTGTGCTCTATTTGACAACACATTGTGGTACTGGAATTTGCTTTCTTGTTCTAGCAACTTTGATCTTTGCTTATCTAGATCTATTCAGTAATAGCTTCATCAATTGCGCTCTATTTGACAGCACATTGGCGTACTGAAATTTGCTTTCTAGTTTATATCAACTTCTATCATTTACATCTCTCTTCGGCGGTAGCATTACGAGTGGTGCTATTTAACGACTTGCTTGTTTCACATTCCATTATTGCCATTTAGGAGACATATTGGCTCTATATTGTGCTTTCCAAAACTATCTTTGGATGCATGAACCTCTATGTTTATCTCTTATACCTCACACACCCCTTTCCATCCCTTTATGATGCATGGGTTGGTCCCCTATGTCATTAACACTGTGGACCCCAGGAAATGCTTATCCAATTTTATATGTGAGAATATCTAGTATCCTAACACAATATTTAGTATCCTAACACAAATCTAGAGTTCACAATCGAATATTTTAAAACTGTGCTAATTTTGAAAATGATTAATACCATTTTTTCGTCTGAAAATTGATACCTTGGGTACTAAAACCTTCCAAAATGCATTGCTGCATGCTAGAAATCAAAATGGGTACATGGTGAAGGATGATGAGAACAAGGGTTTGAACTATAAATCGTAAGTAAATCATCTCCTTCAATGGATCTCCAAGGGGGATACTTTTTCATTTTTGTTTTGTCTATGTTGTCTTCGAAGCTGCTGATAATCTATAACTCACTTACAATTGCCAATTTGCCATTTTGCTATTTTTATTAGAAAAATATTATAGGGATGTTTTCTTTTAAAACAAAAACAAAAAAACAAAAAAACCGGGATCATTACCAATTTAAGAAAACTTACGAGGCCATTCCGAAAATAAAACAAACCTCTCAATTGGTTGCGCCTCCTTAGCAAGCAAGAAGCAAAAGCCGAAGCCACCATCACTGAGAAAAAAGAAAGAGTGAAAATGGCGAGCAGTCTCGCACACAGAGCAGTGACGGATCGAACCACAAGCCTCTGGAGGCTCACATCGAGCTTCCTCAGAAGCTTCAGCACTGCTTCCCAAAACCCAAATGCTGCTGCTGCTACTGCTTCGTCTACTCCTTCTTCGGCTTCGAAGAAACCCAAGCGCAAGAAGAAGAAGAACCTGTTCGAGGTGGCCCAGTTCTTGCCCAACTGGGGCATAGGGTACCACATGGCTAAGACCCACTGGACCGGCGTCTCTTACCAGATCACCAAAATCAACCTTTACAAGGTCTCTCTTTTTAAGTATTTGCTTGCTTTCAGTTTTCTTCTTATGTTTGGCTACTGAGAAAATGTGGGAAAATGATAAGAGTTTGAGATTTTGGGTCTTCAAGCTTTCTGCTTTTGCATTTGATTGCTTGTGATTAAATGTGGGAGTGTTCGATTATATAAAAATTATTATGGGTTTAGGGTTTATGGTTTATGGTTTTTTTTTTCTTTTGGCAGGATGGTAGACATGGCAAGGCATGGGGAATCGTTCATAAGGATGGTCAGTGTTCAGTTTTACATTTCATGAAATAGATTTTTGTTTTTGTTTCGATTTCAGTTCTTATTTTTATCATTATTACCTGTCGTTTATATTGGATTGCTTTTATTCAGTTTTTGTCATTTAAAATAAAAAGGTAATACAAGGGTTGTCACTCACTTTTCTGCCGTTTTAGGTGCAAAAACAATTGTTATCTACCAGTTTATCATTTTTGCTCAAAGGGCCGTGGTTTAACTCAATTGTGTTTACTAATCTAATCAATTTTCGTTTTCTGATGGGTTATTCATATCATTGTTATGCATCATGGTGCTCCTCATTGTGTAATTTTATAGATAGTTTAGGCTGCATTCTGATATTTCACTTGTGATATTAATTATCTTCTCTATTTTCATTTGAAAATAAAATATATTGAATGGTTGGGAAATAATGCAGTATTTATTTTGTCGCAATGGCTTATGATCCAAAGAACTGTGAAGGAACTAGTTAGCAATACTTACACAAGAGATTGAACGTGCACCTTCCCGATCACAGTATTTAAATCTGCTACTGTGCATTTGCATCTGAACTTTAATTATAAGTGAGAACTCTGTAACTGATAAGTGATTTTGACACTCTTTCAAGCTCCGCATATGTGCTTGCATATACAAGCTTGTGCATCTGCATACATGAATATGAAGTTCATTTCTGTTATAGAGTCTAGATTTTTTATTTGTTTGTAATTTATGTTTAGTAATGGCTAATTCTTTAGAATTCTGTGTAAGACTTGTAGTTGTTAGGTTTATTGATTTTTAAGTTATTCTGTTTTATTTCAAAGTTAATATAGTAGAATTTGTTTCAGGCTTGCCACCTGCAGATGCTCCCAAGAAAATAAGTGGAGTCCACAAGCGTGGTTGGAGGTACATCCCAAACTTAACTAAATCAACTGAAAGTGTTCCAAATATGACTAAACCAACAGAAAGTGCTCCAGCACCTGAAGTTCAAGCAGCTTGATGCACTTCCTCCATTTTTAAGGACTCTGTTGCTTGATCTGTCATACTCTGATGTTCTTTTTGAGTTAAGTAGCTGTATCCTCCATTGTTACAAGTTTTGGTCAGATATGGTAGTGTTTTTGTAGTCAGTTTTACTGGATTTGATGCTCCACTGTAACATCCTTGTGCATTGAAGCAAGAATAAACATTCGGCAATACAGATGGAGATGTTTTATCAGAATGGATTGAGCATGATAGTTTGTTTTCTATAATATATCTCATGTCTGGTCTGGTGCCTGGTTGTGTTTCTTCTTAAGTAGTAATTGAAGATCTGGTTGCTTCACTGTTTGCGTTTCAGTTAGTGGTGGGTTAAAGGCAGTTAAAACCATACTAGCAGGACCCCTCCCCATTTAAGGTTAAAAAGAAATGAAACGATTATTTTTATGGTATAAATGCAACCAGGATGGTGTCTGATTAACTTTTATAATTTAAGTTAGCTGTAGTTCATGTAGACCAGATTGGAATGGACAGTGGCTTGCTCAGTCTCTTGTATCTGATGTTAGAGCTCATTTGCACTTATATGTTTAATTGTAATTTCGGCCAGTGTCCCTGCCATATAATGTTGAATGATGGATGTAAATTAATAGAATTAATTTTCGCTTATTCTCTACAATCATGTGCCATACTGTTAATATCCATTGAACACAATGGAGATCCTCCTTTCAGATAAGCATGCCTATAATGATTCTCGCTGGGAGAGATGCTCATGCCAGATATAAATAGTAGCAAATCTTCTGGAATTGCATTATAGTAACTTCGTGTATTAACATTTTCTGTGTCGTTGAAATTACCATCACTGAGCTCTGTGGAAATACTAGAATATTATATTATCATGCACAGGCTTGCAAGTGGTTATGGCACAATATCAAACTTGAAAATCTTTTTTAGCAGAAGTTTAAAGTACTGATGGTTATGGCCTCGAGATGTTGATAAATTTGAATTTTTTGCTTTGCTTTGCACTTATGAAAGTGTGGACCAGATTTGATTTGCATAACTATCTGCCGCCTAAGAAAATATGGGTTCTGTTCTGTGGCCTTGCTTGTTTTGAAACGTATAAGCTTATTAGAAGAAAATTGTGAGAGAAGAAAGGATTCATCAACCTTACAACAGAAGTTTGTATCCTTTGGTTATGAATATTTCTTCTGCTGCAAGTATGGCAACAATGATTGATATGGTTTGATGATTGTAAAAATAGGCACATCAGTAGGTTCTGATTAAAATTCGAAGAGATGTGGTAGGAACCTAAAAAATCTTAAAACGTGACCACCATGTGGCCGTGTTGCCAAACTATCTAAACCCATTACGTGTGTTTTCAAAGCGTCCAAAGCGTGAAAGCAACAGTCAAAATGGTACTATTGCTATTGGGAATTTTGGATTGTGCATCACCACCAAAATCCAAATACTGCCATCAAAACACCATAAGTATCAGTTAATATAAAATTGTGTGGCATTGCAAAATCAGAATTTAGGAGAAAAAAGATCATCGAAGGTGTTAATTCCAGTGACATCTTGTCAAATGGCGAAATAGACAAAAGCATTCGTGATTTTTCCTTATGTTTTTGTTTTTTTTTTTTGACCAAATATGTTTTTGTTTATTTATCAATAACTTGTTTGTATTCATTTATTTTCTAAGATTAACTAGCCTGTTACGTAAAAACAACATTGTTTATTTTTCATAAAATTTTGTGCATCTACGTGCACATTGTTCATCATTAGATATATATATTATGGTTTATATGAAGAATCGTTGTATACATATATTTTTCTTTTCTCTCTAATTCAATAGAAAAAATGAGAAGGGGGTAAAGTATTGTAGGTAGTCAAATTTTAGAGTTTAAAACGAAGAAGATAAATGAGGCGTATGATGAGTTTACTCTATTATATAACATTTGATTTCACCAACAAATATATATGTGTGTCATAAATATACTCTATTATTAATGAATTTGTTTGATAGTATCATTAAGAAAAGGAAAGGAATATGAAATGAGAATCTGTTTTTCTTTTTTTATAATAATGATAAAATTGTTTGCACTATATAGATTTATCACATCTTTAATAACACACTTGTATAAGCTGGGCTCTGTCTCATTAAAAAACAGAGTTGGTAATGGTAATGTTTCAGAGTTGGTAATGGTAATGTTGCATCTAACATTACATTACTAACAAAAAAAATACTGAGCAAGACTCTTACTCAGTTACTTTACTTGCGTCTCTGTCGACCAAAAAAAAGTTACTTGTGTCTCTATCAGTGTGTACCACAAGTTCTGGTTGCCATAAAGATTTGAAGTCTTCAGAGTTTGATCCTTTTAATATTTGTCTACAGTCGTCGGCCCCCACCACTCGCTCCTCATAATTCGCCTTTTGCACCGGGAGGGACTTTCTCTAGTTTTTCCTTTTCTGCGTTTCTTTTCTTTTTCAACAAACAACATTGCTCGAAACTGACACATATTTACACACACAAAGACAGTGATCGAGGAAGAGAGACGCAGACACAGACACACAGACACAGACAGAAAGTGAAAGAGAAAGAGAGAGAGACTTTGATATTTGATAAAGAGAGAAAACAAATGCCACCTACTCCTTAACCCCACCATGTTCATTAGCACCACATTCAACCCCAAATGCCGTAGCCTCAACCTATGAGCTCTGAGCTCTCTCCCATGTTCTTCGCCACCATTTCCTGACATTTTTTCCCTCTGGGTTTCACAAATGTCAGCTCCTGAGGCTCCCCTTCATCGCTCTTCGGTCAGTGGCGGCAGTGACGTGTCAGCCTCCGATGACTCCGACAACCAGTCTTGGCACTCGATGTTTGAATCGACCGCCGGAGGAGGGTCTCAGCTTTCTGGAGTGTCAGCCATTCAGAGGGACTCTTGTGGCTCAGATTGTTCTTTGGAGGTGGATTTGGAGAGTGGAGTTTTGGAGCTGAAGAAGGTGCAGCATTTGAGTAAAGTTGAAAGAAATTGCAGAATTTGCCACTTGGGTTTGGAGGGTGGTGGGCCAGACTGTGGAACTCCAATCAACTTGGGTTGCTCTTGCAAGGGTGATTTGGGTGCTGCTCATAAGCAATGTGCTGAGACTTGGTTCAAGATCAAGGGAGATACGTGAGTACAAATTTTCTCTTATGCGACATCATTGAAATGCGAATTCATGTTGAATTTAGTGAGCTTGTGAGAAATTTTGAATACCATTCCTTATTTCCTTGGGTTTTGGTGTTTGTTAGAAACTTCTAGACACCCATTTGCTTGATTTCTGATTTTGTTTTCTCTTTTGGAGTGTTTAACGTTCCTCGCAATGGGACCAATGGAACAAATTGGCTTGTTTGTAGTGAAATCTTACTTTTTGTAGACCAAAAACAACATGAATCATAAACTTTAACACTGTTTTCCTTTCTTTTTCTCAATTTTTACTGGTCTCTGCATTAAAGTGCAAGCACATGGATGTAATTTCGAGTCAAATACTCACCTCCTCATTAGGTGAGTATGTAGTACCTTGTGAGTATTTAGTTCTTCTGATTGTCTGAGTTCAGCTTATTGAGATGCATACTAGCTAAATAACTTATTTCCTATCATGTTATACTCACGGTTGTTTTTTGGTCCTTTTGCTTCTTGCTGGCAAGTTGAATGAGATGGAACACCTGTAGAATAAAAGGCCTATACTAAATAACATAGAAGAAGAAATCTTGCGGTTACCACTTGTACAATCCATCCAATCATAAAGATGTTTATCACTATAAGGTTAGAGTTTTCGTGTAGTCACATCTGATGTGGGATTAATATTAGTTGAGTGTGGGATCCAATGCAAGCAAATGGACTTGTCTATTCGTGCAAGAATGAGTTCCAAAAGTGATAAGCATTCTCTGCAAATATGCGCATGTAATTAACTGCAGCGCACAGAATTCTATTCCTATGTTTAAAAGTATCTATCTTTTGCCATGCATTTCTTTTTGTATGTTCTTAATTAAGAGGTAAATGTTTTGTATAGTCACACATACTGCATAGTAAAAGATTATTGGAGCATTTTTGTACATGAATTGTAATTCTTTGGCTGTGTCACATGTTTAATTTCTTTATGACATTTTGGAGATAACCATATGTGAGTTTCCCACTTTTTCCTTTCTAATTGTTAATCCAAGAGTCATAATTTGGTAAAGTTCTTAGACCTAGTCATAATACGGTAAAACCAAACTGAACAGATTGACATAACGTGAACTGTTGACAAACAAGATGCAATATTTCTTTAAGTGTGGAGTTAATGGATGCAAGGAATCCAAATTATAATAAGAGGAAATATAGTTTACATAAGCTGTGTAACTGATAGCACAATAAGTTAAAGCTGATATGCTTAGTACTTGCTTATGGAGTAGAGCTATCTGATATTGAAATAAATAACCAAGATTGAGTAAAAGATATTCAGAAAAATCATGCTAATTCTTGCCTGAATTTAGTCATTCTAGTCAGCAAATGGAACAACATGTTGACGGCAGGACTTTTTCCAGGGATAGGAATAAAAGATTCTTGGGAAGATAGTTTTGAATCACTTATAATGATTATGTAGATAGTTTTGAATCACTTCTAATGATTATATAGCACTCTTATATGTTGGTATTTGTGTGCTTCTGATTGTACAATTTCCTAAGCGATTAATATGTTGGGTCATGGATGCAATTAGGTTTTGTTGCCGGGTGATATTGTATCTGCTGTCTATCTAATTCTTTCCGAGGATGTGATATGTTATTAATGCATGATGCTATCCTTTTATATTTTCTTCACTACCTCAATCTGGTCTTGTTTTTTCATAGTGTTTCATGGTAAATTGTATAACTTGTTTCAATGGAATATTCTACCCAGATTTTCTTCTATTGTTAAAAAACTTAGTTTGATTTTTATTTATTTTGCAGAATCTGCGAGATCTGTGGTGTCACTGCAGTCAACATTGCCAATGAGCAGACAAACGAGGCAAATGGAATTACTGCCACACTACCTTCAGTATCAGCCGCACCTGTGATCCTGGTGGAAACCCGAACCATGTGGAATGGTCGCCGTATTATGAATTTCCTACTTGCCTGCATGATCCTTGCCTTTGTAATTTCGTGGCTTTTTCACTTCAAGGTACTTTAATGGACACCAGCAGGGACAAAGAAAAAGGCTTTCTTGTAAATGTCTGGGGGAAAGTTACAGTTGGAACTCTCATGGTGCTTGTACTACTACTTTGTCTGTACCCGTTCCTACTTGGCCCTACATCCTTGTTTGAGGGTTAGTTCCAAATTTGTAGGTTGTCATCTGTAATATAAAATTACAGTTCTGCCTGACTCTGTATAACAAGTTATTATTTGTGGATAAGTGGGTAAGAACCTGTTTTCCAGCTTCAGTCTCCATTGTGTGCTCAGGGAATATTGTGATGATTCCACCAGATGCCCTAGTACCAATAGGTCATGAAACGTGCCAATGAAGGCTGTTATCTCAGTTGGCCTCATGTGTGATTAGTGATTACATTGCATGTAAGATTACCTAGATTTGATTATCGATCCATTCGAATGCTATAGCCAGATTTTAACTGTTTCAGATTGTTTCCTTCAAATTAGGAGTATTCTATGATTCATCTGATGTTTGTATTGTCTGCAGAAGTCTGTACACATAACATTACCACATTATTAGCTGTGGATCTACTGGTCTTGTGTCCATCCACTTTGAACTAGTAAATTTTTTTCAATTTATTCTTATATTTTATTTCAGTTAATTTGCTAGGAGAATATGCAACACCCAATAGGTTTGCCTTTTGAAACCCCACTGACTATGGATCTATATCTTAGGGTGAAGATCTTGCTAGTATAAGTTCTTCCTTTAGGCACAAAAAAGGAATTGAAAATAAAATAATTTTTTTCTTAACTACAAAAAGCGTATCAAGGCAGCCTAATAATCAAACTAAGCCAAACAAGTCCTTACCATGCATTTGTCTTGGATACATTTATAATGAAAACAAGCAATTTTAATTATATGATTCAAGAGACATCTGTATGAGATCTTGGCATGCATCTTTTGCTGGATCATACAATAAATTTTTTTGAGATATAACATGAGCAGAAATGTACCCTAGCCCTAGGCCCGACAATATTGCAAAACACAATGAAGCATTATTATGTAGGGGGGTTTGTAACTCTATTAATTCAATAATGCTATTCTTACTATATTTTTATACCATCTTAAGTGTCATTATTGTATTGGCAGGGTATTTCCTCATTTTTAGGGTTTTTATTTTTATTTTTTTAGTGTTTAATGTATGAATACCATGTAGATTGTCACATAAGATGATATGAAATTATGGTATAAAAATATGGTAAGTGTAGCATTGTTGCTATTAATTGAGAGTATTTACTTTCAAACCAATGTCATTATTTGAAGAAAAAAAAAACAATCCGCACGACCTATCTCACAAGACTTACATTACTATCTCAAATTTTCAATTAAAAAATGTGAATTTTGTATTTGAATTTGATATCAACAATGCTATACTTATCACATTTTTATGCGATAATTTTAACTATCTTATGTGGTAATCTACATGGTATTAATATATTGGACACTAAAAAATAAAAAATAAAAATCCTAAAAATAAGGAAATACCTGCTAGTACAATAATGACACGTAGGATGATACAACAAACATGATATAAAAATATGATAAGAATAGCATTATTGATTTGATATATATATATATATTTCAACATTCAACTATG
>QANT01002578.1:0-37005 GCA_003254885.1 Purshia tridentata
CATCACCGAGCATAGTAAAAAATATATATAAAGAAGATCGAAGAAGAAGAAGAACAAAAAGAAAAAAAGGAGGATCGAAGAAGAATATCAAGATCAAATCCAAACAAGACGACACGTAAACATAAATATCGAAATTTTTAAAATTCAAAATTAAAAATTAAATAAAAATAACTTGATTGTTATAATCATAATAGTTTATTAACAATTGCTTAAAATATGATAGTTATTAATTTCACATTAAAAATTTCCATTTGAATACACAAGGGTAATATAGGAATGCTAAGTAATAAGGTTGACTCAGCAAAATTTATAGAAGGAAAGTAATTTGATGTGACATCATTAAAAAAATGGGTTTATATCGAAAACCAAAATCCTTTGGGTTTTATCCAAAGTCATGTATGTATCATGGGTTTATATCTAGTTATTTCAAGTTTAAAACTCAAATTTAACAAAAATTTGATAAGGAGATCCTTGTCTCCATGAGTTTCTTAAGCTCTCCTATCTTTCTATCCTCTAAGGCTACGGCTTAGTTTAGTATTGCAATAAGAAAAAATTGCAGTGAAGTAATACAGCAATGAAGTAAAACAGCTATGAAGTAATGTCAACTGAGTATTTGGTCAACTATATTTTTAATAGTGCTGTGAGTACAAAAGCAATATGAATGTGTTTGATAACTTATAATATAAAATTGCTGTAACTATTCATAATTACTTAAATGAACATGATACTAAAAGTTTTTTTGACTTATTTATTTGAGAAAAAGGCATTTTATTAGTTTAATGGTAAGAATATTTTAATGGGTATTTTTTTTGAAGTCCATTTAAAAAAATTTACTGTTCATCCGGCTCAGACGCTACAGTAAATTACTGTAGTAGTCCACTTTTAAAAAATCCGTTACTACAGTAACGACGTTACTATAGCAGTGTTACTGTAGCGCTACAGTACCTTTAAGAATTGTTATTGTCTAACAGTAACAATTCTTACTTTGTAAAAAAATTTGAAATAGCGCAATTCATACAAAACTGACATTTTTATTGTGTATAAACACATCCAAAATAGCATAAAAGCTCCTTTTTTTTTTTTCCTATATCTAAAGAATTGTTACTGTCCCACCTTATTGTTACTATCAGCCAATAACAATCACCTTATTGTTATTGGCTGACAATAACAATCATCTTATGATTACTGTTAGCTAGTAACAACTTGTTACTTCATTTACAAATCATATGTATACAAATCTTACATATACAAATCCTACGTATTTTCTTTGTCAAAATTAGCAAATTGTAAGGACCCTATTAACAATGCCATCAGTATTTTAATAACAAATTCTAATGAAGGGCAATAAAAGAGAAGCAGTGGAAGGCACATCTCACTCCATGGTGTTCCAATCTGCAACAAGTAACATAACCAAATATGCATAAGTCAATCATAGACCTAGATATGATGCTATAAAATATGTATACTAGCTACTACTACTGTCACAAAGTAACAATCAGCCGATTGTTATTGTCACAAAGTAACAATCACCTAATTGTTACTGTCACAAAGTAACAATCACTTGATTGTTACTGTCACAGACAATAATATCACATGATTGCTATTGTCACACAGTAACAATCTCAATTATTGAATCATTATGTAACGCCCCGCACCTTTCAAAAGTGGTTTTGAAAAGCTTTTTAAAGATTTTCGGGATTTTAATTTGAAAGTAAAACGTTTTGGAGGTTTTGAAATTTTAAAGTTTGACTTTTAAAAGGGGGCAAAAGTTGACTTTTTGTTCGGGAGGTCTTTTCGCGTTGACTTTGGGTTCGTTGGAAAGGTCTCGTCCTCACGAGTTCGTAGACACGTGGCACGCGTCAAACGGAGCTACGGTTTGAAAGTTACGGACGTGTGAAGAGAAGGACACATTGGTAATTTTGAAAAAGGGGATTTTAAAAAGCCCAAAAACCCAGATTTTTCACACTTTCTCTCTCCTCTCTCCCGCAAGCTTCTCTCTCTCGCGACACCCTTTCCAGCCGAGACTTTCGCCGGCGTGTGGGGGCGCGTCCGGCGGCGGCTGGAGCCGATCTTCGGCTCGCCGTGTTCGTCTCTTCTCCCTCTTCCCTCCGGTGGTGGCGCCTCCTCCCGAAACAGCCCGGAAAGAGAGATTTCAAATCGTGCACAGTCGGCGTCGGCGGCGATCTCGCCGTTTCCGGCGACGACGAGGCCCAGCGACCGCCCAGATCTTCTCCCCTCGTCGAGCCCAGCTTGTTGGTGGGTTCGATTGAACCNTTGGTGGGGTCGATTGCACCGTTGGACCGCCGTGGACGGCGGATTGAGAGTAGGTGTGCCGCCGGCTTTTCCGGCGAGTTTCGTCAGTTTCCGGCCACTTTTGGCCTTCGACCCAGGTTCGAGAATCGATCCCCTCGATCTTCTCTACGTGCCTGTGTAATTTGTTTCAGCTAAACTTGACTTTGACTTTTGGCAGGTTGACCGCCGTTGACCGTCGTGGGACCCGCCGCGTGTGGGGGTTCCAGTGACCGTTCAGTAGTTTTTGGCCTCGGGCCAACCACCCGAGCCTGTGGGTGAGCTTCTGAACATTTTGAGTGTTTTCCCGCGAGTCGGGCAGCCACCATGTGTGGTGGTTCCCGCTCGTTTTAGTTGTTTGTTGGCTTGATTGAGAACTCTGTTGTTATTTGGTGGTTGTCTGGTCTTAACAGGTGTGCTCGGCTCGGAAATTGTGTTTCCGATGCCGTTGTGCTGCCGGATTTTGGAATCCGTGCAAAGGAGCCACAAAGGGCACGAAGGGTAGTTCAGTCTTTTCGTGCGGAAAACTGTGAGTGAACTTAAGATCAAGTTAATTTCAGTTTAGTTAATTTTCTGGTCCAGTTCAGTTAATTTCTTGCCTTGTTTGCTTTGTGTGATTGGTTGTTGTTTGCTAGTTAAGAGGGGTACGAAAATTAGGATTGAAGATCTCGAGGTGTTAAAGGTTAATTGAGGTTAAAAGCTTAAGTAAGAGATTGGAGTAACAGTGGGTATTAATTGAGGTTTAAGTTGGACTCTAATTAAGGATCAGTAGTTATTATTCGAGGATTAGTGGATTCCAGTTGGAGGATCTAGTTGGATCCTAAGTAAGGATCTCGTGGATGGTTTCGAGGTTATTTCAGTTTAGAGGTGGAATTGAGGATAAATAGAAGTATTACAGTTTGGCACAGAGAATTGATTGGCTAGAGGATTTGGTAATCAGGCTAAGATTTTTGTTTGTGACTTGAGGCTTGATTATGTTTGGAGACTTAAGATGGATTATGATCTGATTATTTTATTAAATTACTAATTTGAGGTTTACAGTAGATTTCACTCATACGGGCTCTAGTGAGCTTACCGGGTTTGTGTGTAAACCCGGTGCACCTGTGGTTGGGTGCAGGGTTTGGTTTTGCAGGCTTGCAGGCTGAGGAGGCAGTGGGACCAGCAGCAGTTTCTGAAAGTTATTTACAGTTTGATTTTTATGTAAACGTTTTACAGCTTATTTTTATAAACGTGCTTTTGTAAAGTTACCGTGATTTCAGTAAATTATTTTATTATTCATGGCTCACAAGGAACAGTTTTCAGGTTTAGCAGTTTAGGCACGTGCCCGAGGGTCGGGGCGTGTCATTAACTCATTTTAAGGAGCTTGGGATTACAATACTCTCATGTAAGGGGTATTGTAGTCTTGGGATCTTTAAGACGGGTGCCGCTGTAGCGTTTCAGCCATTTTGGGGCATGACAATTCGGCTAAATCCTTCCTCTTCCAAAATCTGTTTTTGGCTAAAACCATAAAGAAAAATGGATTCGACTGAATGCCAAATGGTGGCTACAGACACCAAAAAGATGGTCTAGGCCACCACCCAAATGATGCCTGAGTGCATCAACAAAAGAGGCAATGCCTAAGAGCATTAAAAAATGCATGCTCAAGGCCATCGACTTCAATGCTAAATGGTAGTAGCGAAAATATCCTTCTTTGCCACTGCCATCGAATTAATCAATTAAGGAAAATAAAAACGCAAATGCCAAGCAAAAATAGAGAGGAGAGAGATTGGCTTCCTTGCTCTCTGCGGGCCACTATTTGCAAACAGATTAAGGAAGCTTGCCAACCGGGAGTTGTCTTTGCCTCTCCAAGTCACGGAAATGGAGAAAAATATTATATTGCTCTACTCCAGCAAATAAAACCCAAAATATGAAGCAAGGGCTGATCCACTTCTCCACTAGAAAGAAAAAGAAAAGAAGTAAATTGTAAATTGCAAAGCCTATGCCAATGGGCTATTTATTTCTTCAAAGGAAGGCAAATCCATCCTACAGTACGTGATAGATTTTGCTTAATAAAGCCTCTGTACTTGGAGTCGCATATAAAATCCTATGAAGTCAACCTCCAGCAAAAGAAAAAGTGGTGAAACAAGTTAGCTCCATACCAACTCTGTCATGATCCAAACAAAAGCCCATGGATCATTAATCCAAAACAAAAGAAGGGAGTTGTCAAGCTTTGGTCATTTTCAAAATGGGAAAATTATTTACAAAGCCAACAACAAGAAATTACCCTCATTCAATTAAATATATCAATTAACAAATAATTGATATAAAAGTTAAACAAAGTCCAGTGGATGATTTTTCCTAAATTCACAGTTTCCCATTATAAATATAAATTGTGTCAGTTAATTAATAATTGAATGTGTTAATTAATTAATAATTGACACAAAACAATTAGTAGGCACATAAACAGATTTATATTAACCCATTAAAATAATAAATGTTTCATTTAACAAATAAATGATACAAAAATATTGATGGGCACATTAACTTCCAATCCAAATCCCAAATCCAAATTCCAAATTCATCATCTCATTTGGTACAAAACCAACCAAATCAAAAGTCTCAATGAAATACATTTGGTTTGATTCCCATCAAGGGTATACCACCTATACTTAAATTTACGTGCAATCGCAACCAACTCAAATTCCAGTGAACTACATTGGTTTGATCCCATTGAGGGTATATAGGTGACCTATATGCTTAAATTTAGGTGCAACCGTCATAAATCAAATCCATTCCAAATTCCTAGAAATTAATTTCATACACAAAGTCTCGGATTAATTTCTCAAACCAAATCGAAGGGTTCTAAATCCTATCCAAATTACTCAAGTCATTTAAATGGGTCATTTACCCATTTAATTCCTAAAAGCTTGGAATTACGTGTGGTTTGATCCCGCAATGGGTACGTAGGCAAAAGAACCAAATCTGGATACAATCGCATCCCAAATCGAATCATTTGTTCAACCTAACCAAATTCACCAAACACTTTATCCAAATACCAATTTTCAATGAGTCGTTTACTTATTGGGAATCATAAATCCAAACACTCACACATCTCGTCAAATGATTTTAGTTCCGTCATAATAGGAATTGAAGGATCTTCTCTTATACCTTGTAATAAAAGATTGTAATTAAAAGATGCACTCCATATTGACTGTGTAACACCCCGCACTTTCAAAAATGGTTTTGAATAGCTTTTTAAAGATTTTCGGGATTTTATTTGGAAAGTAAAACGTTTTGGACGTTTTTCAAATTTTAAAGTTTGATTTTTAAAAGGGGCACAGAACCCCAGAAAATTTAGACATTTTCTCTCTCCTCTCTCCCGATGGTTCTCTCTCTCGCGAGTCTCTCTCCCAGCCGCGCCTTTCAACGGCGCGTGGGGGCGCGTCCGGCGGCGGGCTGGCGTGGTTTTGGGCTTCCTGTGCTCGCCGGCTCTCCCTCTTCCTTCCGATGGCGGCGGCTACCCGTGAAACAGCCCAGAACTCGAGAATTCATGCGTGCACAGTCGGCGTCACGGCGGCGATCTCGGCGTTTCCGGCGACGACGCTACCTCCCACCTACCCAGATCTCTTCCTCTCGTCGAGCCCAGCGTGTTGGTGGGTTCGATTTCACCGTTGGACCGCCGTGGGCGGCGGATCGAGTGTGGGTGTGCCGCCGGCTTTCCCACCAGTTTTCACCCTTTTCCGGCCACTTTTGGCCGTCGACCCAGGTTCGAGTTTTGATCCCCTCGATCTCCTCTACGTCCCTGTGTAATTTGTTTTGGCTAAACGTAACTTTCATTTTTGGCAGTTGACCACCGTTGACTACCCGTTGACCGCGGTGGGTTTCGCTGCGTGTGACGGTTTTCGGCCTCGGGCCAACCACCCGAGCTTGTGGGTGAGTTCTCAGACCTTCCGCGTGGTTTCCAAGGGTTGGGTAGCCACCGTGAGTGGTGGTTACCGCCCGTTTCTGTGTTTTATTGGCTTGGTTGTGAATCTGTTGTGAACTTTGCCTTGGTTGCTTGGTTGTCTGGTCTTAACAGGTGCGCTCGGCTTGGGAATTTGTATTCCCGATGCCGTTATGCTGCCGGATTTTAGAATCCGAGCAAAGGAGCCACGAAGGACACGAAGGACAGTTTAGTCTTTTCGCGTGGTCACGGTGAGTGAACCTAGGAATCCTTTAACTCTCAGTTAGTTAGTTACTTGGCTGTTTTGAATGCTTGGTTGTTTGGTTGCTGGTACTAGTTAAGAGGGGTACAGAATTAGGAATGGAAATCTCCGAGGACTTAAAGGATTGATTGAGGACTAAGTGAGGATTTAGTGATTTGTTGAGGACCGGTGAGTCCAGGTGGAGAGTTTTAGTTAAGATTGGGATTCCCGGGGGTTTTAAGATTATGACTTTTTACGGTGATTTAGTATGGATTTTGGTTTTGGAAACTGATTTTAAGAACTCAGTTTATTCTCGGTAAAAGTTAAAGGTTTGATTTTACTTATCAGTTTTTGGTAACAGTTGGTTCTTTAAGAAATGATTTAATTTTAAGTTGAGCTTTGGTTAACTTTCTCGTGATATCAAAAGGTTTTGAGCCTGGTTTGGTGATTGAATATAAAAATATTTCTTTTCGAATTGGTACGGTTTTTAGAGCACCCAATTGGATACCCGTTCAGCTTCTCAGTTCAGATAGGTCTTTGGGACCCATCACGGCACACATATAGGCTTTGGGCCGTGTGTCGGGATGCTTTGCCCTTTGGGGGGGGCCCTGTGTGCACGTACGGCAGTTGTTGGCCCTGCATGTGTATGACAGACCCTGGCTCTGCACATGTACAGCAGGATATTGGCCCTGCATGCGTACGGCAGGTCGTAGGCCCTGCGCATGTACGGCAGGATTATTGGCCCTGCATGCGTATGGCAGGTTGTGAGCCCTTCGCATGTACGGCAGGTTAGCTGGATGTGAATTGGGTGATGGTTTTACTTATCTTGCCAGCTTACAGTTGTTCTTGAGAATTAAAGATTTCAGTTCTTAATTGATATTTTGGGAACTTGACTAGTCGTATTGATTTATCGGAGTTTTCAGTTCTTATTTTATAAATTGGGACTTTGATCAGACTTAATGATTTCTAAAGGAGTTTTCCCAGATGGATTTTAAAAACGAATTTTTAAACAGAGTTTTCAATGAATTTTATAAAATGTTTTAAAGCTGGGGAATCTCAAAGGGTAACAGTGAGGTATTGGGAAACTTTGAATTTAAAGGTTTAGGCGAGAATTGATTACCAGGGTTTGAGTAACAAAGGTCATTTGAGAATTTAAGGGTAAGTGAAGGTTTCGGAGTATCAGTGGGTTCTAAGGGTTATTTGAGGATAGTGGAAGGATTAATTGAGGCTTAAGTTGGTTCTGAACAGATATCTAGGATTCTAAGACTATTGGAAAATCTAGTGGGATTCTAAGTTAGTACCTTATGATGTAATTCGAGGTGACTTCCAGTTAGGGGATCAATTGAGGATAATGGAGATATTTCAGATTTGGGACAATGAATTGGATTGGTTAAAGGATTGGTGATCAGGTTTAGAATTATGATTTCTGATTTGTGAACTGATTATGATTTGAGGATTTAAGCTGGTTCTTTATTTGATTATTTTAATTGAATTTAATTTGAGGTTTTCAGTTAGATTTCACTCACACGAGCTCTAGTGAGCTTACTGGGTCTGTGTGTAAACCCGGTGCACCTGTGGTTGGGTGCAGGGTTCGGTTTTGCAGGTTGAGCAGGCTGAGGAGGCAGTGGAGAGAAGACGAGGCAGTGGGACCAGCAGTGCTTCAGAAAATTGTTTTACAGTTGACTTTTATGTAAAGGTTTTACAGCTTGTTTTTATAAACATGTTTTTTGTAAACTTACAGTTATTTTCAGGAAATTATTTTATATTCATGGCTTACAGTTTCAGAAACAGGGCCCACAGGAAACAGTTGTCAGTTTTCAGCAGCTTAGACACGTGCCCGAGGGTCGGGGCGTGTCAGAATGGGTCATACTCTAAATAATAACGGTCTATTCTCTAAATGAGTATAGTGAGATTATGTTGGCAAAAATATAATTATTAATATAATAATTATCAAATTTTTGTTCAACATAATTTTTGGCATGCCCGGTGGGACCCATTCTCCCTTTCATCTATAATATTATGAAACTAATCCTTGATGTGGTGTTTTCCTCTCAGGAAATTCAAAAGTGAAAGAGAGAGATCAAATGGCACCACAAGTTACAATCGACTTCCATGAGCTCTCAAATTACCAAGCAATGAACAAGTGCGCGAAATGGGCTGTTTACCTTACCTCATTTGTTATCAGTCAAGAACCAATCTCAAGCAGAGTTCCAAGGAAAAATTATGAAGTCAAATCAAAGGTCACCAAGACCCAATGAGAAAGGACTTCATCAAGGAACACCACAAAAAATTCAAAGAAAAGGATGGCAAGAGTTTTAAGGAAGAAAGCTGCAAAAATTAGTGTTGTGGAGGTCGTTAAAGACAATTCAAAAATAGCTGTTGGAACAACATCCACCACAACAAAAGCCACCAAAGCCAAAAGTCACATAGTCACCAAGACTACCTAAATTTTGATTGGGTCAATACCAATTAGCTTGACCATTATAGAGTGAACAATGAAAACTTCCAGCAACGAAGAGGATGAGGTTCCAACAAGCCCCAAGGCTCAGATCCTCAAACAAGCATCAATGGAAGTTACACGACTTGAGCGTCTTTTCGATGTGCACAACCCAACTCACAGCTAGCTCGGGTTCAAAACTACCGTGGAACTTCATCAGCTTAGTGACAGGACCCACCCCGATTTCCACCCTGAAACTCGAAGTGGTCTTGCGGGAATCCAATATCAAGGAAAATTCTATCAGAAATTCGGCAGAACCTCTCCTAAAATTGGACTAACCCTTTCCAAAAAGACCTGCAAAAGCACTTCTAAGCACCACAGCTCCTCTACCACAACCAAAGGGTTTCCGACCCAAATTTCAAAACCAATTAATTAAGTATTCACTAGAATAACGGAGCAGTGCTACAAAATTTACTAAAGAATATAAAATACAAAGAGAACTAGTTCCTACGATTTCACAACTTCACAAGAGTGCATCAACGTCTTCGGCTCGACTATTCTACCGCTACAACCTGGGGGGAAATTTTACAACAATAATAGGGATAAAACTAATGAGATGACTTAGTGAGTGGACGAAGATAAGAAACATTTAACTAGAATTATAAAAATCTGTTACTACAGTAAACTAAAGAAATAACTAGGCACAAAGACCTCACGTCTTTCTTTAAAATCCCCCAATTTTAAAACATTTCGTAAAAATCCACTGGTGACTATAAGTAAATCAATATCTTAAAATTCACTTTGAGATTTTTCTGGGAAAAATAAATAAAACTAATCCAGCTAACAAACATCAAATCAGAACTGAAAGTTTATACTCATTGAAACATTCTTATGAAACTGATATAATAATAAAAATGCTCACCCAAACAGTTACCCACCGAACCTGCCATACATGCGCAGGACCCACGACCTGCCGTACGCATGTAGGGCCAATAATCCTGCCCTACATGTGCAGAGCTAGAGTCTGTCATACACATGCAGTGTAACAGCCCGTACCTTCCTAAGTGAATGTTAATAGGGCTCACCGTTGACTTTTGTTTCAGGTGAGATTTTAGCTTTGACCTTGGGTCCGTTAGGAAGGTCTTGAGCTCACGAGTTCGTCGACACACGGCATGTCCCGTTTAGAGCCACGGTTAGAAAGTTAAGAACGTGTTAAGATACCCAAAAGTTGACTTTTTAAATTATTTGGTTTTTGGTTTAGACCTTGACACGGTTGCGTAAAGCTCGACTCCACGAGTCCGTAGACATGTAGCATGCGTCGTTTGGAGTTACGGTTTGAGAAATACGGACGTGTGAAGAGAGGGGCAAACTTGTAATTATGAAGAAATGGATCTTAATTCCAGAAAATTCTGGAATCCCCTCCCCCCTTTATTTCTCTCTCCTCTCCCCTCCCCATGCGAAAAACAGCCCCCAGCCCAGCCAACATCTCCTTCTTCCTCTCTCCCCTACGCGATGCCCAGCCCCTTTTCCGGCCACCTAGACCACCGTCGACTTCCCCAACCGCCAGCCAGCGACTCCAGCCTCTCCTCCCGTCACCCCCAGCTCCTTTTCTTCTCTCTCCCGAGCATTCTTTATTCTCCCCTGCTTGCGTGTAGCTGCTGTCCTTTGAGCTTGGTCCATTTCTGGTGACATAGGACGCCGAGACCGGTCGAGAACTACTCTCCAGCCGCCGGCCGTCTTCCCTTGTGCTCCCCCCACGCTGGCCAGCCACTTTCCAGTGAGAAATCACACCGGAAAGTACCCAGTCGCAACCACTTTCCTCCGCCGATTTCGGTTGTTTTCGGCCACGATTGGCCCAGGTTCTTGGTGAGTTTTCTTCCTCCTTCCATGGGCTTTCTTTCCCCTCTAATTTAGTGGTTCAATTTTGGGTAATTGTGGAAGATTGAATTTGGGGGTTTGAGGCCATTTTCAGGTTTAGCATGGGTGTTTAAAATTAATACAAATTGTGAGGTGTTTTGGGCAATTTCCGTAATTAGGAACCTATAATCGAAGATTGGAATGAGAAATTTGGGAAATTTCGAGGAAATTGGAAGTTTGATAATTGATGCTTATGCCCATTTTGGGATTTTAAGAAATCTAAGGTGTTTATGGTGATTCAGTGGCAATTGGGAATGATTTTCACCTTAGGCATGATTTATTGAGGTTTAGAATAGTTAATTTGAAGAAATTTGGAGAAATGGTGAGTTTGGGGTGAAATTGGGCACTTATGGGTTGTCGAAACGACACCCGGACGACCCTCGGTCAAGTTAGATAGAATGGAGGTTAATTGGGGAAATTTACCGAATAAAAATAAGCTAGTGGTATCGGGTTTTGAGTCGAAACAGAAGATGAGTTGGGCTATAGTTAAATTTGTGGAGCGTAAGGCCTAGAACGTGCCCTTGTGTTTTTATGGCCTTAAATTGATTAATATTCTAACATCTTGTCATTCTCGTGTTAGGTGACACTCCCGAGTCCAGAAACGATCCAGCGGAAGACCAAAGCTAGGCTATCTCTTTTGAGTTTTAATTGAGTTTTATTAATTGATAAATATTATTTGGTTCTTGAACATGGTTTGAGGTTTAATGCATGGAAATAGATTTGATATGCTCGAGAATTATTTTTCATGATGATTTATTTGAGTCGTTAAATCTTGGAAACGTTTTGATTTCTCAAGTAAACGTGTGTGGTTTACTCGTATCTTGAAATATTAAAGGTTTGGTTATCGAAAAAGGATTTTATAGTTGTTGGTTTAATGATTTCATAGTATGGGAAAGGTTATATGTTTTCATGGATGGAAAGAGATTTATGGGAAATGGTTTTCGCATAGGTCTTTGGGACCCAACACGGCACACACATAGGCTTTGGGCCGTGTGCAGGGATGCCAAGCCTTTTGGGGTAGCCCTGCGTGCACGTATGGCAAGTATATTGGCCCTGCATGTGTCTGACAGACTCTGGCTCTGCACATGCACGGTAGGATTATTGGCCCTGCATGCATACGGCAGATCGTGGGCCCTGCGCATGTACGGTAGGTTCGATGGGTAACTGTTTGGGTGAGCGTTTTTATTATTATACCAGTTTCATAAGAATGTTTCAAAGGGTATAAACTTTCAATTCTGATTTGATGTTGTCAGCTTGATTGGTTTTATTTATTTTTCCTAGAAAATCTCAAAGTAGATTTTAAGATATTGATTTACTTATAGTCACCAGTGGATTTTTACGAAATGTTTTAAAACTGAGGGATTTCAAAGAGGGTTTGTGAGATCTTAAGGAAACTTGAACGTAAAGAATTATTAATGCTTATTTTGGTTTACGTCCACTCACTGAGTTTATCTCACTAGTTTTATCTTTGTTTGTTATTTTAAATTTTCCACCCAGGTTGTAGCGGTGGAACGATCGAGCCAAAGACATTGAGGCACTCTTGTGAAGTTGTGAAATTGTAGGAACTAGTTCTCTTTGTATTTTATATTCTTTAGTAAATTTTGTAGCACCACTCTGTTATTTTAGTGAATACTTAAGTAATTGGTTTTGATATTTGGGTCGGAGACCCTTTGGTTGTGGTAGAGGAGCTGTGGTGCTTAGAAGTGCTTTTGCAGGTCTTTTTGGAAAGGGTTAGTCCAATTTCAGGGTAGGTTCTGCCGAATTTTCAGTAGGATTTTCCTTGATATTGGATTTCCGCAGGATCACTTGGAATTCCAGGGTGGAATTCGAGGAGGGTCCTGTCATGCAGGGTCAATATACCTGCCATACGTGCACACAGGGGTAGCCCCAAAGGGCTAGGCATCCCGACACATGGCCCAAAGCCTATGTGTGTGCCGTGATGGGTCACAAAGACCTATGCAATCTGATAATCTGAAGGGTACTGCGAAAGGTGGTTTGAAAACCATTTCCCATAAATCACTTTTCACCCATAAAAACATATAACCTTTCCAATACTGGGCAATCATTAAACCAACAACTATAAAATCCTTTTTCAATAACCAAACCTTTTATATTTCAAGATACGAGTAAACCACATACGTTTACTTATGAAATCAAAATGTTTTCAAGATCTAACGGCTCAAATAAATCATCATGAAAAATAGTTCCCAAGCACATCAAATCTATTTCCATGCATTAATCCTCAAACCATGCTCAAGAATCAAATAATATTTCTTAATTAATAAAACTTAATTAAAACTCAAAATATAAATATAAATTAAATCATGAAATTTATAAACAAGTGTCCACTTACAGAGATAGCCTAGCTTTGGTCTCCGGTTGGATCGTCTTTGGACTCGGAAGTGTCACCAAGAACCTGGGCCAATCATGGCCGAAAACAGCTGGAAACAGCGGAGGAAGCTCGCGGCAAGGCTGAGCTTTTTGAGCTTCTCGCTGCGCGTGGGAGCGACGGCTGGCGAGGGGGAGGACTAGGGTGGCTGGCTGGCGACTAGGGAAGCAGCTGGTGGGGTTGGGTCGACCGGAAAGTGGCCAAAGGTGGCTGCATGGTCGTGTGGGTCGCACGCAGGGAAGAAAGAGAGATCGGTAGAGAGAAGAGAGAGGGCTGGGGGCGACGAAGGAGAGGCTGGGTTCACTGGCAAGCAGCTGGGGGCGTCGCTGGCAGGTCTGGGTCGCCCCAAAAGGGCTGGGTGTCGCGCAGGGGAGAGAGGAAGGAGATGTCAGGCTGGGCTGGGGGGAAGGGCTGTCTGAGGGTGGAGAGGGGAGAGGAGAGAGAAATAAAAGGGGGGAAATTTCCAAAATTTTCTGGAAATTTAAACCCACTTTAACGTAATTACAAGTTTGCCCTTATTTTCACACATCCGTATTTCTCAAACCATAGCTCCAAAAGACGCATGCTACTTGTCTACGGACTCGTGGAGTCGAGCTCTACGCAACCAAGTCAGAGTCAAATCTAAAATTCGAGCAATTTAAAAAGTCAACTTTTGAGTCCCTTAACACGTTCCTAACTTTTTAACCATAGCTCTAAACGGGACATGCCGCATGTCGACGAACCCGTGAGCTCGAGGCCTTCCTAACGGATCCAAGGTCACCATTAAAATCTTACTAGAACTAAAAGTCAACTTTGGGCCCTATTAGAATTTACTTAAAAGGTACGGGTCGTTACAATGTCTCGCCTTTAGAAAATTTCGTCCTTGAAATTTTACACAAGTGGTGGTAATCTTGTTCTCAAGTTCCTTAATTTCTTCCTTTGCTCTTCTCCAACTATAAGCCACCATGCTTCCGCTGCACTACTCTAATTAAAAATCTGAACTAAATTATAATCAGACAACTTCCTTAAACTTCCCTTAGAGTTTCTTTCCTAGAACAATGTTTCCCCACTAACCTATGCCATCTAGCACGCTCCACCACAATTAAGACATTGTTATGTAAGTCCATTACCTTAAATGCATTCCCTTCAACCATTTAATCATTTATTCTCAACCATTTTTTCAATTTAATCCAACCTTAGCCTAAACAATTTCTCAATTCCATTGTAAATAAGATTTCTCATTAGCCTCCTTTATTATTCTATAATCGATATCAAATTTATATCCCCAAAACTATTACTTAGGATCTTACTAAATTCTCTAATTGACCTCAAATTGTACTTAAGCTTCTCTATTAAAAACAACGCAAATCTACGTGAAACTTAACACTTAACACTTAACAAAATACAGGTCTTCCACCCAACTAGAACACGTACCCAAAATGACGTTCGTTGAAACTGGTGCTTGCTGCTGGGTCAGGGCAAAGACTCTGCCTTGAGTTCTAGAACGTCCTTTTTGTTATCTACCGCCTCTAACGGAGTGACTAGACTGAGCACCACTACTACTTGTACCATCTCCACTCTGTGTCGCTCTGTGGCTATAACTCTGAGTCCCAAAAGTTTGCTTCGTCCGTACAGCTGATCCAGAAGCTTCACCTTCTTCATGGTACAACATCGGGCAATCCTTCCTGTAGTGCCCCATCTACCCACAATGGAAAAATCCTTCCGTAGTACCTATTAGGCAAGGCCCTTCATGACGCATGTCGCAAGTCTCACAAACCGGATATCTGTGGGCACCAACTCTAGTGGATCGCTGTCTTTCTAGGAAATCCGAAGTACTGACACTGCCAGCAATGGATTGATCTCCAATTTGATGACTACGCCCTAAGCCTTGACCACCAATAACACCATGTTGGTAACCTTGGAATCCACCACTCTCAGAAGAACTAGAACTAAAACTGCCCCTTTTGGATGGTCCTTGACTAGGACTACCTACTATTGTGCTCTGATAATGATGATGTCTCATCCCACTTCTAGTTCCCTGTGTAAGAGACCTTTCAACTTTCATGGCAGCCTCTCTCAGGCTTGTATGACTGGTATGCATAGCAACTGCAACCGTCGTACGAATTTCTTCTCTTAGACCATCCTCAAATCTAGAGCACTTCTCTCTCTCATCCGCCGCAAGATGCGGGCAAATCTAGAAAGCTTTATAAATTTCCTCTCATACTCTACCATTGTCATGGACCCCTGTCTCAATCTCTGGAATTCTACCCTTTTTCCTTCACAGTACACTTTGGGAAAATATTGTTCATAAAAAGCACTCCTAAACCTATCCCAAGTAATCTCATCAGCGGTCAGCCTTGCTTTTTCTGTTTCCCACGAAAAATAAGCATCACCATCAAGTAAGAATGGAGCTAGGACAATTTTCTCTTCATCTGGACACCTCATAACCTCAAAAATTCTTTCTAATTACACCAGGATCAGTTGTCCCTTTAAAGACTGTTGTCACGCCTCGACCCTCGGGCACGTGAAAATCAACTGAAAACTGGAGACTGTTTCTTGAAACTGTGGGCCCTTTTTATGAAACTGTGAGCCATGAATATAAAATAATTTACTGAAAAACACTTGTAAATTACAAAACCCTTTACATAAAAATCAAAGTGTAAAAATAAATTTCTGAAACACTGCTGGTTCCACTGCCTCGTCTTCTCTCCACTACCTCCTCAGTCTGCTTAACCTGCAAAACAAACCCTGCAACCAACCACAGGTGCACCGTGTTTAAACACAAACCCAATAAGCTCACTAGAGCTCGTATGAGTGAAAACTAACTGGAAACCTCAAATTAAAGTCAATTAAAATAATCAAATCACAATCCATCTTAAATATCAAATTACAAGCAAGCCACCAACTAGCAATCACAATCCTTAACTTGATCACCAATCCTCTAAGCCAATCAAATTCACTGTGATCTGTAATACCTCAATTATCTTCATTTTAACCTCTAAACTGAAAATCACCTCGAAACAATCCACAAGATCCTTACTTGGGATTCAACTAGATCCTTCCATAACTTACAATCCTCAAGCATCCTTTAGAACCAACTTAATCCTCAATTAATAACCACTGATGCTCAAATCTCACTTAATCCTTAATAATAACCTCAAATAACCTTTAAACTATCGGGATTTCCAATTCTAATTCCGTAACCCCTTCACTAGCAAACATCAAGCAAGCACACAAAGCAAGCAAGTAACTAATTGAACTGAAATTAACTGAACTTAAATTCACTCACAAAACTGAAAGTAATTTCACTCACAGTGACCACGCAAGAAGACCGAACTGCCCCTCGTAGCGCCTTTGCACGGATTCCAAAATTCAGCAGCACAACGACATCGGAAATACAATTCCCGAGCCAAGCGTCCCTGTTAAGACTAGACAACCAACAAAACACCAACAGAGTTCACAAACAGTCCCTTAACCAACTGAAATGGGCGGGAACAACCACGCACGGTGGCTGCCCGGCCCCGAAAAAGACACGTGAACTCAAGGAAACTCACCCAAACTTACCCACAGGTTCGGGTGGTTGGGCCGAGGCCAAAAACCAAGGAACAGGTCGCTGGCGCTACCACACGCAGCGGGACCCACGGTGGTCAACAGTGGTCAACTGCACGAAAACTGAAACTCATGTTTAGCAAAAACAAACTACACAGGCACATAGAGTACGTTAAGTGGATCGATTCTCAAACCTGGGTTGGCGACCAAAAGTGGCCGGAAAAGGAAGAAAATGGCCGAAGAAGCCGTCGGCCAACCCACGCTCGATCCGCCGTCCACGACAGTCCAATGGACGATTGAAGCACACCAACACGCTGGGCTCGACTAGGAGAGAAGATCTGGACGGTCGCTGAACCTCGTCGTCGCTGAAAACGTCGCGATCGCCGTCGCGACTCCACTGTGCGCGAACTGGAGCTCGAGTTCTGGGCTGTTTCAGGGGTAGGCGCCACCACAGGAAGGAAGAGGAGAGGGAGGCGAGCACGGCCAGCCCAACCCCGTGCCCAGCCGCTGCCGGATGAGCCCTCACGCGCCGGTAGAAGGCGCAGCTGGAGGAAGAGTCGCGAGAGAGAGAGAGAGAGACTGTGGGAGAGGGAGGAGAGAGAAACTGAGAAGTTTCTAGGGTTCTGTGCTTTTAAAAAAAACTTTTCCAAAATTACAAGTTTGCCCCTCTCTTCACACGTCAGTAACTTTCAAACCGTAACTCCGTTTGATGCGTGCTTCTTGTCTACGAACTCGTGAGAATGAGACCTTTCTAACGAACCCAACAAAGCCAAAACTTGACCCGAACAAGAAGTCAACTTTTTGCCCCCAAATTAAAATCAATTTAAAATTTGAAAAACGTCCAAAACATTTTACTTTTCCAGTAAAATCCTAAAAACCTTTAAAAGGCCTTTTCAAAACAACTTTGGAAGGTACGAGGTGTTACAACTGTAGCCCCAAGTCTATGGACTCGTTCAATACTATAATCCCCTTCTGTAGGTCCACGTGTACGTACTACATTAGTAGTCGCTTCAACTAAACGATCCAAAGATTGAGCAAACCCTTGTGCAGTCTCGTCTGCACCTTCGTTAACCCTATGGTGGTCCTCCGGCGGTCGGCCACGTCGAGGAGGCATAATTCCTACAAGAAAGCCAAGAAATTCTCAGAAACCAGGACGCACACTTCGTCCAAAGCTAGAGGAATCCTAAACCTATGCTCTGATACCAAATTGACAGGACCCACCCCGATTTCCACCCTGAAACTCGAAGTGGTCTTGCGGGAATCCAATATCAAGGAAAATCCTACTGAAAATTCAACAGAACCTCCCCTGAAATTGGACTAACCCTTTCCAAAAAGACCTGCAAAAGTACTTCTAAGCACCACAGCTCCTCTACCACAACCAAAGGGTCTCCGACCCAAATTTCAAAACCAATTAATTAAGTATTCACAAGAATAACAGAGCGGTGCTACAAAATTTACTAAAGAATATAAAATACAAAGAGAACTAGTTCCTACGATTTCACAACTTCACAAGAGTGCCTCGACGTCTTTGGCTCGACCGTTCCACCGCTACAACCTGGGGGGAAAATTTAAAACAACAATAAGGATAAAACTAGTGAGACAACTCAGTGAGTGGACGAAGATATGAAACATTTAACTAGAATTATAAAAATCCATTACTACAGTAAACTAAAGAAATAACTGGGCACAAAGACCTCACGTCTTTCTTTAAAATCCCCCAGTTTTAAAACATTTCGTAAAAATCCACTGGTGACTATAAGTAAATCAATATCTTAAAATCCACTTTGAGATTTTTCTGGGAAAAATAAATAAAACTAATCCAGCTGACAAACATCAAATTAGAACTGAAAGTTTATACCCATTGAAACATTCTTGTGAAACTGATATAATAATAAAAACACTCACCCAAACAGTTACCCACCAAACCTGCCGTACATGCGCAGGGCCCACGACCTGCCGTACGCATGCAGGGCCAATAATCCTGCTGTACATATGCAGAGCCAGAGTCTGTCATACACATGCAGTGCCAATATACCTGCCATACAAGCACGTAGAGCCACCCCCAAAGGGCTAGGCATCCCGACACACAGCCCAAAGCCTATGTGTATACCGTGATGGGTCCTAAAGACCGATGCAATCTGATAATCTGAAGAGTACTATGAAGGGTGGTTTGAAAACCATTTCCCATAAATCTCTTTTCACCCATAAAAACATATAACATTTCCAATACTGGGAAATTATTAAACCAACAACTATAAAATCCTTTTTCAATAATCAAACCTTTAATATTTCAAGATACGAGTAAACCACATATGTTTACTTGAGAAATCAAAATGTTTCCAAGATCTAACGGCTCGAATAAATCATCATGAAAAATAGTTCCTAAGCACATCAAATCTATTTCCATGCATTAATCCTCAAACCATGCTCAAGAATCAAATAATATTTCTCAATTAATAAAACTTAATTAAAACTCAAAATATAAATATAAATTAAATCATGAAATTTATAAACAGGTGTCCACTCACAGAGATAGCCTAGCTTTGGTCTTCGGCTGGATCGTCTCTGGACTTGGAAGTGTCGCCAAGAACCTGGGCCAATCGTGGCTAGAAACAGCTGGAAACAGCGAAGGAAGCTCGAGGCAAGGCTTAGCTTTCCAAGCTTCTCGCTACGCGTGGGAGCAACGGCCGGCGAGGGGGAGGACTGTGGTGGCTGGCCGGCGACTAGCGAAGCAGCTGGTGGGGTTGGGTCGACCGGAAAGTGGCCAAAGGTGGCTGGATGGTCGTGTGGGTAGCACGCAGGGAAGAAAGAGAGATCGGGAGAGAGAAGAGAGAAGGCTGGGGGCAACGAAGGAGAGGCTGGGGTCGCTATCCAGCGGCTGGGGGCGTCACCGACAGGTCTGGGTCGGCCAGAAAGGGCTGGGTGTCTTGCAAGGGAGAGAGGAAGGAGTTGTCGAGCTGGGCTGGGGGGAAGGGCTGTCTGCGCGTGGAGAGGGGAGAGGAGAGATAAATAAAAGGGGGAATTTCTAGAATTTTCTGGAAATTTAAACTCACTTCAACGTAATTACAAGTTTGCCCCTATTTTCACACGTTCGTATTTCTCAAACCGTAGCTCCAAACGACGCATGCTACGTGTCTACGGACTCGTGGAGTCGAGCTCTACGCAACCAAGTCAAAGTCAAATCTAAAATCCAAGTAATTTAAAAAGTCAACTTTTGAGTCCCTTAACGCATTCTTAACTTTTTAACCGTAGCTCTAAACGAGGCATGCCGCGTGTCGACGAACCTGTGAGCTCGAGGCCTTCCTAACAAACCCAAGGTCAACATTAAAATCTTACTAGAACGAAAAGTCAACTTTGGGCCCTATTAGAATTTACTTAAAAGGTATGGGTCATTACAATCCTGAAAAAAGGATCCAAGTTCTCGCCGCGCTGCTTGTTCTTTCGCTCTGCAGATGTAGCACTATTCTCAACTTGCTGTGCAAAGAAAGCCTGCATAAACTTAGCCATTTGTTGTGGGTCGAACCAATTATTGGTATTATTATGATTAGTTCAAGTTCGATCAATAAGGGGTGGCATCTTGTCAGCAGGACTGAAAACAAATGAAATAATGACTAACAAGAAAACACTCATAGAGAAATTTTGGTGGACTTTTAGAAGAATAAGCTGAATCAAGTATGGGTTGACATATCCTGTATATCCTACATACTAGTAAAATAAATCTACTAACAAATTAATTTGCTAGGTCATACCGCTCTGATACCACTTTTCTATGACACCCAGGAACCGTTGAAAATGCCACAGCATGTTTTTCAAATGATTTGATGGTTAGGTGGTCGGAACCACTGCCGTCGCTACCTAAAGTGGTGGTACTTAGCCCAATTTCAACAATTCTCACCAGTTTCTTCAAATTTCCAATTCCAAACCTCAATTAAAATTTCCTAAGGGTTAGAATTGTCCACAATTGCATAAAACAAAATAAAATTCCTAAAATTTCCAGAAAATCTAGAATTGGGTATAATCCCAAAATCCAAGTTTCTAATTACTCACAATAAATCATCAAACCCCAAATCACTCCAATTCCATTCTATAACCCTCAATTGTACAATAGAACCATTAATTTCACTCAATCAAAGCCAAATCCGAAATGGGTCTCAAAAACCCCCAATTTCCTTTATCCACAAATACTAAAAAAAACTTGAAAAAATCTTAGGGAATTAAAGGCCATACGGAAAAGGAGAGAAAGCCACCTAAAATTTGGGTTATTTGAGTTGGAATCTTGGTCGAAATAAGGAGGAATAACTGGCTAGAAATGGTGGCTTTTTGGGCTGCCTTTTTCGTGCTGGGGCTGGCTGGCTAGAGCCGGCGAAGGGAGGTTTACGACCAGAGAAGGCGACGCCACCTAGACTAGCTGGACTTGGCTGGTCTCGGTGGTAGTTGGGTGCGCATGAGGAAGAAGAGGGGAAGACATGGGGGTTAGGTGAGCTAGAGCGAGAATGAGATTTTCCTCCAAATTAAAATCTAATTGTTAGCTTTAAAACTTTACTTTCCTAAATTTATAAGTTTAACCCTAACTTCACATGTCCATAACTCTTAAACCGTAGCCCTAATTTTGTGTCTATGAACTTGTAAGCTTGATACCTTCCTAATGGACCCAAAATCAAAATTAAACTTTTAACCGAACCCAAAGTCAACTTTTGACTTCAATGAAATTAAACTAAAATTCAAAAATTAACTTAAAAAAAAAACGAATCATTACGCTTTGATGAATGAAAACCAGATCTGAACGATAATGGTTGAGAAAGAAAGAAATTAAAGGAAAAGAAATATATTGGCTGCTATTATAGCAAGAAAAACCATGATTAAAAATGAGGCAAATCTATACAGATGATTTTATAGAAATATATTGGTTGCTTTCATTTCATTTCATCAAATATAGCTCTGCCCAAAAGAAACTAAAAGAAAAAAAGAGATCTGGTTTGCCCAAAAATTAAATTTCCTATAGCTTTTTGATCAACAAAAACTAGATCTACAGTTTTGTCCAAAAACCATCGCCATCGAGAGCAGATTTGATTTGATTTTTTTTTTTTTCATGTGTCTACACCACTAAGTGCTATGGAACTACCATGTTGACCACATTGTCGACTGAAAATTGCACATTGTTGACCATCTTGTCGACCAGAAATTCCACCACATCATGTCAACCTTCTTCACCAGATCTGAACTGAAACCAAATTATTACAAATCTTCTTGATCTACCAGTTGCCACACGAAACTAGATCTTGGGATTCATAAGAAAAAGAGAAAATGGTGGGATAGAGAAAAGATAAGACATGGAGGTGAGGAGTTGGGTTTGCATTGGGCAGGGTGAGCAGTGCGGCGTGGTGGCATATCTTGGCATCTGATCTTAGCATTATGAAGTTTGGTATTAGGTGATTTAACTACCTAAAACAACTTGGTAAAACCACGATCAATGATTGAACCCAAATTTAAAAATATTTTGTAGGTCTAAACTAGTCAACCACATAACAAACTGCACGACAGATTAACACCACAAAAAAACACTTCAACAAGTATCACAATCAAACATATGTGAGGTGACAACCTAGACACTCAAAGGACCCATTACAGTAGGCATCCCAGTGCTACCCACAACTAAAGTGAAGTGTGTGATTCAAGATCTATTTTAGTTTTTCATTTTCAATAGCATCAAAAATAACCCATGGTGTGATTGTGTGTGATGAAGTGTTTACAACGAGGAAGAACTAAACAATATAAAACCAGAAACATAAAGAGAAGAACACACAAGTCTTTTACCCAGAAAAACCAAAGGGTTAAAAAATTGGGGGTCTTTTTAGCAGACCAAGCAATCCACAAAAGAGTTTCAATACAAGGATTCAAACACATAAGCTCATTTATAAGAAGCCTAGTTCTAAATAGCAGAAAATGCCTTGTATGATGAGCGAAGAACTAAGCAAAACATACATGAATCTAATGCTTGTGAAATGCATGACATAAATTTTACCTTGGGCATTTGGTTTGAAGTCTTCATTGCACATTGAAGAAAAATTTGATAATTATATATTTATAATTATATTTGTTACTCATCACAATTTGACTTTACTCATTTAAGGAATAGAGTTTTATTATTTAGGGTACGACCCATTCGAGATGGAGTACATCTCTTAATTACAATCCTTTAATTAAGGGACTCAAGAGGCTAAAAAAAAAATAATTAAGGGGCTAACCTTTGATTCCAAGTGTAACGAAACCAGTGGATGACCTTGTTTTGCATTTTCAATAGGTAAAAGACCAACTAAAAAATAGGAATTTATGTTGCTAAGTGTTTGTGTCACGCCACGACCCTCGGGCACGTAAAAAACAACTGAAACCGAAAACTGTAAGCCTTTTTCCTGAAACCGTGAGCCATGAAAATAAAACAATTTATTCAAAATAACTATAATTTACAAAAAAATTTATAAAAATCAACTGGGTGCAGGATTTGTTTTGTAGGTTAAGGAGGTTGAGGAGACAGTGGAGAGAAGATGGCGCAGTGGTACCAATTTTAAATGGAACAGTTGATTTTTATAAATGTTTTTGTAAATTATAGTTATTTTGAATAAATTGTTTTATGTTCATGGCTCACGGTTTCAGGAAAAAAGCTTACAGTTTTCGGTTTCAGTTGTTTTTCAAGTGCTTGAGGGTCGTGGCGTGACAGAATGGTATCAGAGCTAGACCAGTCAGAAGTATGTGGATTGTAAGACCCAGGGACCAAGACCCTGATATGGGCGGCTGTTGGGCAGCGGCAAGCTACCAGGTGAGGTGAAGTGAGTGATCCCACACCACCCAGAGCAGGAAAGGTGATGTTACTGAAGAAAGAAAGTAAAGGAAAAACCACAGTTTCAGCAAAGCAAGTTTGAGAAAGAAATGAATTTCCAAAGTATTTTCAGAAAAGTATTTCAGTTGAGCCATGAAAATGTTTGAAAAGGTTTTTAGGTGTGTCCCTTGCACTGCCATCTTCTTTCCTGCTTCTCAGCAAGTTCATAAGAGTTGGAAGTTAGTTTGAGAAAAGTTTGAGTTTTGGTGAAGTTGTTCAGTGATAACAGAGTTAGCCTGGTTAAGGTAAAAAGGAGTTTAGTGGGTTGAACTGTTTTACCCTCGCGAGTTTAGTTTGCAAAGTAGCAGAGTTACCAAGGAAGCAGCTAGGTGGGACCTAGGCTGTTGACTAGGAGACGTTTAGGGTCTACTTTGGTACTTTTCTAGAGTTTTAAGTCACTTTTGACCACCTTACTCAACAGTTGTCGTTGGTTTTCAATGTCGTTCAGAGTTGTGCAGCGAAAGCGTGGTGGAAGTTCAGAAGAAGCAGAATCGGGAGGTACCGAGAGTTGTGGCAAGGTAGCTACTCGAATGAAGTGAAGACCTTGCGGGTTGTACTTGAAGGTTTGGAGTTTAGTTGCGAGAAAAACACGACAAGCTTGTTGCCGCTAGTTCTCCAGTCAAGAGTTACGTCTTGCTTTCTTGTGTTAGTACTCAGTTTGTTTTAAAAAGGTTGAAAGGGTTTTAGTTTTGAAAAGGGTTTTTGGTTTTAACTTGTTGCTTGTACTTGCTTGTGCTTGCTTGTTTGTGACTGTGAGAAGTCACTTTTCTTGTTACTTTCCCTTGGGAATTTCAAGGATGAAATTCTTTTAAGGGGGTAGGTTGTAAGACCACGTACCTTTCTAAGGTTTGTTTAAAAATCTTTTAAAGAATTTTGGGATTTTATTTCAGAAGTAAAACGTTTTCGGCGTTTTTCTAATTTTAAAGTTTGATTTTTGAACTTGGAGCCAAAGTTGACTTTTTGTTTGGGCAAAGTTTTGGTTTTGACTTTGGGTTCGTTGGAAAGGCCTCGTTCTCCTAAGTTCATAGACACGAAGCACGCGTCAAAAGGAGCTACAGTTTGGAAGTTACAGATGTGTGAAGAGAGGGGCAAATTTATAATTTTAGAAAAGTTAGTTTTAAAAGGGCAAAAAGTCAGAAATTCCTCACTTTCTCTCTCTCTCTCTCTCTCTCTCTCTCTCTCTCGCGACCCTCTCCCTCAGCCGCGCCTTCCACCGGTGCGTGAGGGCACATCTGGTAGCAAGCTGGCCTGGTTTTTGTGATAGGACCCTCCTCGAATTCCACCCTGGAACTCGGAGTGATCCTGCAGGCATCCAATATCAAGGAAAATCCTACCGAAAATTCGGCAGAACCTCCCCTGAAATTGGACTAACCCTTTCTCCACGAAGACCTGCAAAAGCACTTCTAAGCATCACAGCTCTTCTACCACAACCAAAGGGTCTCCGACCCAAAGTTCAAAACCAATTATTTAAATTTTCAACTAAATTTTCAGAGAGGTACTACAAATTCCACTAACGAAATAAAATTTACAAGATAACTAAACACCTATAAACTACACCAGCTAACTAGATTGCCTCGACGTCTTTGGCACGACTGCTCCACCGCTACAACCTGGGAGGAAAATTTAAGACAACAAACAAAGATAAAACTAATGAGATAGCTCAGTGAGTGGACATAAATGAAAATAAGCATTTATAAACCTTTACTTTCAAGTTCCTTAAAATTTCGCAAACCTTCTTTGAAATCCCCCAGTTTTAAAATAACTTTCATAAAATCCACTGAAAACTCTATGTAAAAAGTCCGCATCTGAAATCCGTTTCGAAAACTCTGATAAATTGATAAAATTGGTCAAGCTCCCAAAATATTAAATAAGAACTGAAATTTGTATCAACCAATAATTATTTTGTAAACTGCTTTGACAAAGAAACCTCTCACTCAACAGTTACCCACTGAACCTGCCGTACATGCGCATGGCCCGCGACCTGCCGTATGCATGCAGGGCCAATAGCCTGCCGTACATGCGCAGGGCTCACAACCTGCCATACGCATGCAGGGCCAATAATCCTGCCGTACATGTGCAGACCCAAAGTCTGTCGTACACATGCAGGGCTAATATACCTATCATACGTGCACGCAGAGCCACCCCCAAAGGGCAAGGCATTCCAGCACATGGCCCAAAGCCTACGTGTATACCGTGATGGGTCCCAAAGACCTTATGCAACCTGATAATCTGAAGGGTACTGCGAAGGGTGGTTTGAAAACCATTTCTCATAAATCTCTTTTCACCCATAAAAATATATAATCTTTCTAATACTGTAAAATCATTAAACCAACAACTATAAAAACCTTTTCAGTAACCAAACCCTTAATATTTCAAGATACGAATAAACCACATATGTTTATTTGAGAAATCAAAACGTTTCCAAGCACATCAAATCCATTTCCATACTCAAGAATCGAATAATATTTCTCAATTCATAAACTCAATTAAAACTTAAATATAAATACGAATTAAATCATGAAATTCATAAAGAATTCATAAACAAAGTTTAGGAAACGAAGTCCACTCACAGAGATAGCCTAGCTTTGGTCTCCGACTGGATCGTCTCTGGGGTCGGAAACGTCGCCTAAAATTGAGGTAATCGAAGGCCGGAAGCTACCGGAATCGACGAACAAAGTGGCGACGGGCTGGCTATTTTTCGGCGTGATTTCCTGCTAGAAAGGGGCTAGCCGGCGTGGGGGAGCTCAGGGGAAGACGGCCGACGGCTCGAGAGTGGTTCTCGACCGGTCTCGGCGTCCTATGTCGCCGGAAGTGAACCAAGCTCCATGGTAGCCGCCACGCCCACGCAGGGAGGAGGAAGACATCACGGAAGAGGGAAGAGGAAGGGCTGGGGGGGCGACGTGAGGTCGTTGGCCGGCGACTGGCAACGTCACCGGTGGTCTATGTGGGTGGTCGCGCGCAAGAGGAGAGGGAGGATAGAAGTTCACGAGCTGGGGGGTGCTGTCTGAGCGTGGAGAAGGAGAAGGCAAAGTAATAGAGAGAGAGAGGAATATTCCAGAATTTTTTGGAATATTAAATGCCATTTCCTCAAAATTACAAGTTTGCCCCTCACTTTGAACCCCCGTATTTCTCAAACCGTAACTCTAAACGACGCATGCTACGTGTCTACGAATTCGTGGAGTCGAGCTCTACGTAACCATGTCAAAGTCAACTCTAAAATTTGGGTAATTCAAAAAGTCAACTTTGGGTCTCTTCTCACGTTCCTAACTTTCTAACTAAGGCTCTAAATAACCCATGCCGCGTGTCAATGAACTCGTGAGCTTAAGACCTTCCTAATGGACCCAAGGTCAAAGCTAAAATCTTATTAGAATCTAAAGTCAACATTGGGCCCTATTAACATTCACTTAGGAAGGTACGGGTCGTTACATTTTGGCCCATCGTGCTCGCCTCCTCCTCCTCCTTCTTCCCTTGGCCACCGTTCAGCCCAGAACAACCCGAAACAAGAGAACCCAGCTTGTGCACAGTCTGTGTCGCCAACGGCGATCTCCCTTTTCTGGCCACGTCGCGACCTCCCACCAGCCCAGACTTCTTCCCCTTGTCGAGCCCGTCATGATGGTGTCCTCTGATCGTCCATCGGAGCTCTTGGGAGGCCGATCGACAATGGGCAGGCCGGCGAGTTCTTCCTTTTCCAGACACTTTTGAGCGTCGACCCAGGTTTGAGCTTTGGTCCACTCAACCTGCTCCACGTGCCTATACAGTTTGTTTCGGTTTTTAGTGAGTTTTGGTTTTGTACAGGTTAGCCATCGCCAGCCACTGCAGGTCCTACCGCGTGTGGTGGTGCTAGCGACTTGTCTTCCAGGTTTTTAGCCTTTGGCCAGTCACCCAAACCTATGGGTGAGTTTCTTTGACTTTGTGGTTTTTTTTTCGAGGCCGAGCAACCACCGTGAGTGGTGGTTCCCGCCCGTTTCAGCTGTTTAACGGCCTATATGTGAACTCTATTTTGTTTGTTGGACTGTTTGGTATTAACAGGCACCTTGTCACGAGAATTTATATTTCCGATGCCGTTATGCTGCCGAATTTTAGAATTTGAGAAAAGCAGCAATGAAGGGCAGTTCGGTCTTTTCTCGTGGTACACTGTGAGTGAAATTAAGTTTAGTTTTAAGTTGCTCCTTGTTCGTTGGTTTTCTTGTGTGCTTGTTTGCTAGCTCAATGGGTACGAGTTAGGATTGGATTTTCCAAAGGTTATTCGAGGTTATTTTGGGAATTGAGAATTAAGTTGGTTTTGAGGGATGTTGAGGATTATTGAGTTCCATTTGGAGAATTTAGTTGGATTTCCAAGTAAGGATCTTGTGGATTAATTCGAAGTGATTGTCAGTTAAGGAATTTCATTAGTTAAGGGTGGAGACTTTAAAGGTGGCTTTCAGAGTGTTGTGTTAAGTACCCAGTTTCTAGATAAGTTCAATGAGGTCTTTGAGACCTATCGTGACACACACAGAGCTTTGGGCCATGTGTTGCAGTGCCTCGCCCTTTGGCGGCAACTTTGCATGCACGTATGACTAGTTATTTGCCCTGCCTGTACGATGCAAAATTTCTTACAGGTGTATGGCCAGTTAAATCCGCCCTGCTCGTACGATGCAGCATTCCATACGAGTGCACGACCAGTTTCTCTTGGGTACTTGTACGAGGGTTTGAGTGTGGTTGAGGATCAGTGATTTACCAGGGATTTGAATCTTTGGATTAAATTTTTGGATGATTTCTAGACTTTGTGGTTTGAGGCTTAAGGTTGTTTTATCATTTAATTATTCTAATTGATTTTAATTTGCGGTTTACTATAAGTTTTTTGACAGGACCCTCCCCGAATTCCACCCTTGAACTCGGGGTGATCCTGCGGGAATCCAATGTCAAGGAAAATCCTACCGAAAATTCGGCAGAACCTCCCCTGAAATTGGACTAACCCTGGATTACCCTTCCTTAGAAAACTTGTAAATTTCACTTCTAATCCAGCTCCCCTACCACAAACAGGGGTCTCCGACCCAAATTCATAACAAAAGGGAAATCAAGATAGTGTTTGTACTAATAACAGTGACATTTACACCGCGATAGTCTAACTACTGTAAATAGTATAATTAAGTAAGACATTAGGGGAAATTTTACAAGTTTCCAAGATCTATGAAAGCCTCGACGTATCTCCTGCTCGACCGCTCCACCGCAGTTACCTGGGGGAAATTTCAAAACGACAAAAAGAGATAAATTAATGAGACGACTCAGTGAGTGGACGGAGATAAAAGTGTTTAAACTTAAGATTATAGCACAATCCATTTATTAAAATAAAAATACCCAAAAATAAGTTAATATCAAAACCTATAAATGGGCGGCGGACTGGGGGCTTTTCCGGCGTCATTCCTCGTCGAGGGACGGTTGGCTGCCGTGGGGAAGTACCGGGGTGGCTGACCGGCGGCTGGGGAGTGATTCTCGGCCAGCCCTGTCGCCTAATATCGCCGGAGACAGGTTGGACTTGGTGGCAGCAGTACACTCGCACGCAGGGGAGAATGAGAAATCGGGAGAGAGGAGAGAGAGAGGGGCTGGGGTGTCGGGAGGTCACTGGCGACGTCGCCGGCGGGTCTGGGTGGCCGGAGGTGGCTGGCGTCGCGCAAGGGAGAGAAGAAGGGGAGAAGATGTTGGCTGGCTGGGTTGCTTTCGCGTGGGAAAGGAAGAGAAGAGAGTGAGATAAAAAGGGGGGAAAAAGTTTCCAGAAATTTCTGGAAATTCAAACTCATTTCAACGAAATTACAAGTTTGCCCCTCACTTTGAACCTCCGTATTTCTCAAACCGTAGCTCCAAATGACGCATGTTGCGTGTCTACGAATTCGTGGAGTCGAGCTCTACGTACTCATGTCCAAGTCAACTCTAAACTCCAAGCAATTTAAAAAGTCAACTTTGAGCTCTTTTATCACGTTCATAACTTTTTAACCGGGGTTCTAAATAACCCATGCCGCGTGTCTATGAACTCGTGAGCTCAAGGCCTTCCTAACGGACCCAAAGTCAAAGCTAAAATCTTGTTAGATCCAAAAGTCAACATTGGGCCCTATTACAATGTACTTAAAAGGTACGAGTCGTTACAGTCACTGAGACAACCAAGCACTTCAACAAGTGCTCAACACCGCTTCCTTCATCGGTTTTTTAATATATTTCTCGACAGTTCACTCTATACCTTCTTAAGGTGATGAGTCTGGTAGAGACTGCATATTAGGTTTTAACTTTAAAATTTAGGGACTTTCTTAGGATATAGAATAGGATTTGCCTAAAATTTTAGAGCTAAAATCTAACTTGAAGCCGATAAAGCTAACAAACTGGTGCTAAGCGATTGAGAGAAAAAGAAAATGGCACCCCAAAAGAAACTACAAACAGGCATGTGCAGCCTACCACACATATTCCAATTTGAGGTAAACCATGTATCCTTGTCTCAATATTGGAAAAGAAGTTCTAACTTAAAGTTCATATTGGCTTTGGTCTCACAATCTCATAAGTTAGTAATTAAATGGTAAAAGTACAAAGATATGTAAGTGATTATTAAACAAAATATATAATCACAGGAAAAACGTTGATAAAGCTCTCAAGGGCACCGGAAACCATAAGTTTGCTAACAAGGATAAATGTATTCAAGTCACGAAGATGATGACAAGTCACAAGGATAAATGTATTCAACTAAATCGCAAACAAGATAAGAATATATTCAAGTCACCAAGATGATGATAGTTGACTTCACCCAACACAATCTGAAAATAGGCAGCTAGAGCTTCAGTACCTAGAATTTTCATGGCCGGCAAAGTATGGATGGTAGAGTGCTGCTTTTGTAGAGATTCTCTTCGTTGAAAAATATTTGCACATGTTCTGAATTTTCCAAGAGTAATACACTATTAGACTCAGCAGTATGTTTGTGAAATAGAACACTCATTGTTAAAAGATCAATCCTTTCAACATTTTTGGGAGCAGGTCTGCAATAGGTGTTGTTGCTAGTTTGCTGCACCACATATCAATACTAGTCTTAGAGTAAACTTATTAAACATTTATTCCAACTCTAAGTATACTTGCAAGTGCACGAATCGCAGAGTAGCCAAGGGTGCAGTACGAGGTCAATTCCATAGGGAATGGATATAGTACCAATAAACCAACTCAACTTAATATATTAGAAGCACAAACACATGCACACAGATAAGGGGTTTGGATTAGGTAAAAAATACAAATACACACTCTAATTCACACACACACGCTTTTGTAGCATTGTGACGCATCATAATCCACCATCTAGTAATAGAAACAATGAGTATGGTAACGTGCAATTTCAAAAGACTACGAACACAAAGTTTGCCTACCAAAAGCTTTGGATATTTCCTTTTGGCATTATACCCTCTTTATGCATATACTAGGAGTCTCTTAAACCTGCCCTAGAAAGTTAACTTACATGTTCCTAGACAAGCTAGGCCAATCATCCATGTAAGAGTCATTAGGATCTGTGAAGATGACAAACACATAGACCATATATCCACCGCAATGTACACTACGCCATCTATGAATACTATTACCACAATCGATTCTTACTCGATTGCTTATCACTTCTAAAATTGTCATCCTTTTAAGCTTATTTAATTTTATAATAATCACTAGATGTTTCATCCCTAAGGTTGCTAAGCTTAAAAGAATCTACACCTAATGCATTTCTAATAGATAATAGGATTTTACGCAAGTACCATCATCATAAATTGCAAAAATCATAAATAAAACATTGATCACATGCTAGAGGCTTTATCTTAAACTTAACAACGCATGAAAGTAATTAGGACATGAACATGAAATTAAAAAGATTAAATAAATATATAAATTGCCAATCCATGTTCACAATATTAATTAATTAATTAACTAAAACAACTTGAAAGCATGAAAAAGAAAGAAGCAGATCACAAGAAGGTCATTGCAAGGCAAGATCGCGTGTGGCTTAGGCTAGGGCTCTCCTTGTTGTCAGCAAGGTGGGGCATCACTCCTTCTTCTCCTTGGTACTCTAAGGAGCGGCACTACCTTTTGGCTTGCCTTCTTGTGGCATACCCTCTCTTTCTCTCTCAAAGCTTATAAGAATTGTGAATTTCCAAAATTAGGTATGAACAAACGTTCAAATGTGTAAAAGAAATAAACTAAACTAATAAACAAAATAGAACAAAAGAAGAAGAAAAAAAAAAAAAAANAAAAAAAAAAAAACCCAACGGGGAGGCAGTGGTTAGAAACTTGTGGCTAAGGCTAATGCAACAAGTTAGGAAGCTTATACCCAAGCCCTAGGGCTTCTTCCTTCTCTCTCTCTCTCTCTCTCTCTCTTTGAAAATATAAAAGATTTCTAATGTTTTTGCTTGATTCCAAATAATAAGATAGAGGTCTTTTATATAGGAGTGAGGAGGTAAGGTTTCCTTGACTTTCAAGGATAGAGTTTTCAGCTCATAATAATATTTATTAGGCTTACTAAGTTTTGTGGCACCATCATAATATTTATTATGCACACCAGGGTTTGCAGCTTTGTAATAATATTTATTATGATACTAGGGTTTCACAATCGTAATAAAATTTCGTAGGGCTCATTGTAATAAATATCTTTTTGGTCGTACTAAATATTATTAAGGCCCAGTTTGATTTGTTGCCTTAGCCCATCCACATGCTTACTTAAGCCCATCTTTCTTACTTACTTGTCATGAGGCCCAATCACTTGTAGAAGCTTCTAGAACCCTTTGATTTTGAAATTACTCTACCAAAAAAAAGACTTCATGAGCCCTATCACTTGTAGAAGCTTCTAGAACCCTTTACTTACTTAAGCAAAAGACACAAAAACGTCGAATTCTTACACTCTAGGTTAAGAAGTTAATATGTAAAAATAGTGTAACTTGAGCACTCAACGACTAGTGATTATTGAAATTACTCTACCAAAAAAAAAAAGAACAAACATAATTAATGAATTACTTCAAGATTGTGGTGAGCTAATTCTAGGCCAGATGAATTGCAAAAACCATAAATAAAACATTGATCACAAGTGGGCTTGGCATCACCCAAAGAAAGAGTAGTAGAACAAGCAACATGAATGGGATACTGAATGGTGCCATCAGTACAAATCTTAGGTGTAACAATACCATCTCGAAATTGGGTAGTCATGGAATTGCGTGGAGGTGCAAGTGCCTCAAGAGAGATCAGACCAGATGAAGAACTAGAAAAACCAAGCGGAGATGCCAAACGAGAGGCTGGTGGGGACAACGGAGGCTGAGGGGGCACAAGTGGAGCTGGAGTAATTGTGGTGGGTAGCAAAAGAATCACTACAAGTAGTAATTGAAGCTCAACATAAGGAGAAGAAGAAGCCAAGACCTGTCTAGCAAAAGGAAAACAAGTCTCATCAAAGGTAACATGTCGTGAGATATGAACATGGTTAGTGACGAGATCTAAACAACGATATCCTTTGTGATGCAAGCTATACCCTTAGAGAACGAGGTTGAAAGTTGTTGGAAACATAAGTATCCAAGTGAGGAAAGCAAGCACAACCAAAAACACATAAATGAGAGTAAGTGAGAGAACGCCTATAGAGGCGAGCATAGGGACTAGACCAGGAAATAGTATGCAATGCCGACAAATTAATGAGATGCACTTCTGTCAAAGCCGCCTCCACCCAAAGATTAAGGAAAGCATTGGCAGTGTGCAAGAGAATGCGATTGATGGTGGCAATATGGCGATGTTTGCGTTCAGCAGGGCCATTCTCTTGAGGGTTATAAGGACATAAAAACGATGAACAATATCACACGAACGATGAAAGGAAGGAAAAGCATGATTTGTATATTCAGTGCCACCATCACTTCGGAAAAATTTAATAGTAGAGTTAAATAAATTTTAAATCATAGAACAAAAAGTAGAAAAATGAGTTAAAACTTCTAATTGTTGACGCATAGGATAAATTCAAGAGAAACGTGAATAGTCATCAGTAAATAAAACGTAATAGCAAAAACCAAAAACATAATAGCAAAAACCAGAAACACTAACAATAAAGGCCATCCACACATCCGAATGAACAATATAAAAGAGAAAAGAAGAAATAACTTGATTGGAAATAAATAGCAACTTGTGCGACTTACTAAGAGCACAAGCAGTACATAACTTTAATGAGGCCTAGACCTAAAACCTAAAGATAAATGAGACCATAAACAAGTGAGAACAGCTGAAGAATGACCAAGACGGTTGTGCCACAACTCTGAAGATGACAAGGAAGCAACTAAAGCACGAGGAATAGGAGCAAAGAGAAGATATAGACCATGCTTACAAGGGCCCTGAAACAAAGGTTGGCCAATAAACAAGTCAGACATGGTAAAGCCATTAGGATCGAAACAAAAACGAACAGAGTTATCACGAGTAAACTGAGTAATACATAGAAAATTTTTAGTAATGGAAGGAACATGAAAAACCTGACGAAGAGCCAAAGAACGAGACCCAAGGAAAAAGTAATAGTATTAGCTTGAGTAATCGGAATGGAATCACCATTACCAATCATAACACTGAATTACCAGAGTATGAATGGGGTCTTGCAGAGCACCACCGTGATTTGTCATGTGATGACTAGCCTCTATGTCAAGAAACCAAGTTGGATCAGTAGGAGTAGCTGAGTATGACATGGAAGCCAATAAAAGGAGAATCTGGAGGGATAGGGCGGTTGGGACACAAGGTGGCGTAATGTCCAAGGATTTGGCAAAAAGAACACCAATAAATAGCAGGAGGAGTGCCAAGGAGAGTAGCAACAAGAGAGACAGGAGAAGCAAAGGAAGGACCACCAGAGAAACCAGTAGACTACCAAGGTTGGGCCCAAGAAGAGCCACAACTCGTGCCACAACCACGACCACAGCCACTAAGAGATAAACTACCACCATGAGAATGGTGGTGGAACATCGAACTGGGAAGAGAAGGCACAATGGGATGCTGCTGCTGTGAGATGAAAAAGGCCTGGCCAAAGGGTTCAGTGATATGAGAATTGTGAGCCTCTGTAGTGTGCAAGCAAGCATGAAGGTCCAGAAAGTTGGAAAGAGGTGGAAAATTGAGAACCATTACAAACATAGCATACTCAGAGCCAAGACAACGAAGCACCATAGAGACAAGGTCATCATTAGAAACATGCTAACCCATAGCAGAGAGAGTCTGTGCGAGATTTAGCAGTTTGAAGGTATTCGCTAACTAACTTGGAGCCCTTTTGTAGACTGAGTAGCTGAAAGCGGATGTTGGTAGCATTCGCAAGTGACCCCTGGGAAAAGTGTTGATGCAAACATTCCCAAATAGATGCAGCAAAAGACTTGCCAAAAGCAAGAGCCGAAATATATTTAGAGAAAGTATATGCCAAATAACTGCACCCCAGTTGGTCAGTCTGGAACCATGTGAAAGGCCAGGTTAGGCTAGTAGGCTGGTCACTAGAGGCAGAAAGCTAAGCAGCAGGCGCATGAGTAGAACCATCAACATAGCCGAAAAGACCATACCCAACAAGAAACAGAGCATCTGTCTTTCCCAAAGATAATTGGTTTCGAAGAGTTTAAGAAACTATGCAATATTAAGGCCCAGGAGAGAGGAAGAAGACGACGCCATAAGGCGAAGAAAAAGAAGAGATAAAGGGCAAGGGACGGTGGGGTGGGAAGAAGAAACCCTAACTAGTGCATGAGCAACCCTTATACCATGTAGAAGGTTATAACTTGTTAATCACATAGAGTTAACCCCTATTTAAACTAGTATAATCCCAGAATAACTTGGAGACCAAACTTGGCATACAAGATATCATAAATAAACAAGGTAGCAAATAGGAAAGCTAATGGTTACCTAACACAATTGATGTTTGCACTGCACTAAGCTTGTATTTGTGTGCTTGTACTTCAACATATATAGCTATAGATGTTAATTAGCTACTAGCTTGAATGAATGGCTAGCTTTTGGACTTTTCAAATTAGTTTTGTTTTTTATTTAAGTGGTAAAATTGGGTTATGCAGCCACTGACTTCACCTAACTCTTTTTGTCTCTTAACTCTTTTAAGTGGGCTAAATATAAGAACAAGCGAAGTGGATACACGAAGGCAAAACTTGATGAGGTGCGAATTGAATGGGGACACATTGTGACCTTTTGGTACATTTGCAGTACTAGAGTACAAGTATATTTTGTGATTTTCGAGATATTTAGGTGAAGATATAAATGCTAGCTAGCTGGAATGCCATATTTTTTTGTAAAGGCTAGAGAGTAGGATATATAGATCAAGTTAATTAGCACATGGTCTTGTGCATGTGGTTTTAATTTGTCACCAGACTTTAGCTATTTGTCTCAAGCTGATGCCAACTGCCATGCATATAATTTTTTTTTAAAGATAGCTAGGTTGAAGATAGAACAAGTGCACTACTACTTGTGGTATTCATGTTTTGTAAATATGGGCAGGTTATTCATTTTGTCTTAGCTTAAAGCTTTTAGAACAAGTATTTGATATTTATGTAATGAATGAATATTGATGGCTTAAATGAATAGATATTATGTTGAACAGATTCTTGGTTGAATGGAATTTCAGTTTAATTGATCTTATATGACTCAATGAAAAAATGTAACGACCCGTACCTTTTAAGTACATTATAATAGGGCCCAACGTTGACTTTTGGTTCTAGTAAGATTTTAGCTTTGACCTTGGGTTCGTTAGGAAGGTCTTGAGCTGACGAGTTCATTGACACGCAGCATGGGTTATTTAGAGCCCCAGTTAGAAAGCTATGAATGTGAGAAGAGACCCAAAGTTGACTTTTTAAATTGCTCGGATTTTAGAGTTGACTTTGACATGGTTACGTAGAGCTCGACCTCACGAGTCCGTAGACACGTAGCATGCGTTATTTGGAGCTACGATTTGAGAAATATGGAGGTTCCAAGTGAGGGGCAAACTTGTAATTACGTTGAAATGGGTTTACAATTCTAGAAATTTCTAGAACTCCTTTTCCCCCTTTTATTTCTCTCTCCTCTTCTCTTCCCACGCAAGAACAGCCCCTCAGCTCGACACCTCCCTCTTCCTCTCTCCCCTGCGCGACACCAGCGCATTTCCGGCCAACCTCCGGCCTGCCCAGCAACCCCCCCAGCCTCCTCCCGTCGCCCCCAGCTCTCCCTCTTCTCTCTCCCGAGCTCTCTTCATTTCCCCTGCGTGCGAGTATGCTGCTGCCACTAAGCCCGACCCATCTTCGGCGACATTAGGAGACGGGACTAGCCGAGAATCACTCCCCAGCCGCCGGCCAGCCATCTTGAGCTCCCCCACGACAGCCAGCCTTCTTCCAACGCGAAACGACGCAGGAAAAACACCCAGCCCACTGCCACTTGTTCGTCAATTCCAGTCGCTTCCGGC
>QANT01002585.1:0-11659 GCA_003254885.1 Purshia tridentata
AAAAAAACCAAAAAGAGATCAAAGTTTTAGTCGTGACTCATGCCGCAAAGCCATGTGGATTCGGTTGTCTTTTAGACGTACTAATGTTCCACGCCTTTTACCAAAAGTGTGGCCGCTTTTGTCATTTTTATTCTTATTCGCATTTTTATATTAATTTACGTGATAATTTATATAGTATTTATAAATTAGATATTTAAAAAATAAATAAAAATTTTGTTTTATCAAATAATAACACATAAAATAATATAAAAAATATAATAAGAATAATGTTATTGTTATTTAATATAAGATTATACCTATTACTATGATACTATTCCTTAGTCTCAATATGTCATGGATATATTAGTTAAGAAATGGCAATACTATAATACTATTGGAACCATCGATCTTAAATTCTCAACCAACCACCTACCAAATTATAAAGTCAGTTTTTATATGATAAAAAAAGGAATAAATCTCTGTCAAAACAAAACAAAATAAAGAATAAGAATAGACCTATAAGCTTTTCATGAAGAAATAAGAGGAAATTTACCTCATAATAAGCCTTTTTAAAGTGTTATAGCATCCCAATGGGACGATGTAGGGTCGAGTCAATTATACATTTGGCTCACATCGCAGACGAAGACCTTGTAAGGTAGGTGAGGCCACTTTCCAAACCTTTTTCCCATTCCCAAATGGTTTATCATAAGTACCAAATATAACACACATAAAGTAGGTTAACATGCGCACATAATATTGCCATATTTTATTGACTTAGGAGGTCAGTCTTAGAGGATAGGATATGAATAAGAGAAAATTTGATCCATAATGAATTGAGAGGAAATAAAATGGAAATCTCTTGGAAAGTTCAGAGTCATCTAGACTTTTATACTTTTTCAAGTTGACATATTCTTTTTTTATATTTTTTTTATTTAATACTCATTTTTAACATCTTAGATTGGTATTTTGGAGTTGGTAGACCCAAACTTTATGTTAGGTGAGGCCGTGAGGGTACCTCAGTTTATAAAAGCTTTGTGTCGTGTCGTGTGTGGAGATTTACTAGTGTCGGATAAGGTCAAAGTCAAACCATGATGAGATACAAACTACTCTTGTACTGACGTAGGGCGTAGGGGAAGGCTGCAACATCACACAAAAAATCCATATATTTGCAGAAATTGGCTATCAATTTGAGACTATTTTAACCATATGTTCTAGACTGTATATGGATGCATATATGCAAGTCTCTCACTTAGCAATAGCTCTTGGATAATCTTTTCCAGCAGAAACATCATGAAAGATATGTGTTGTTAAAAGTGTTAAAACCTTATGGGCATAATTCATTCTTAAACTTGTCCAAAAATAGTGAAATTCCGCGAAAACTTGAATACAGGCATCAGAGGACTCATGAAATTTTGCCCAAAAATTTTGCCCAAAAATTTTGGCGACATTTTCGCAAAGCAGTGGAAATTTTGGCAAAAATATAGTTTATGTGAGTTAAAATTTCGATGACCTCCAAAAACAAAATTTTCGGTGAAATTTTGGCGAAAATTTCAAAATTTAACATCTTGAAATCATAAGATATGTGCAAAATTAAACACAATCTATTCTTATTCAGTTGAACCTTGAAAAGTTACCGATGAAGTTCACATGATATGATGCATCATACATATCTGCAATTTGAGCATAGTCATAGGACTTCATACAATTCAAAGACTGGAACCATGTATTTTAATAACATTGTTCTTGCGGATGAAGAAATGCCAATCACATACATAACAACGATTTCAACTTCAACAATTAATGTATCATCCTTAATGAAACTTTTCAAGATGTAGATTTTTCAACGACATAAAGCTAGTGCATGCTTCCGAAATGTTCAAGGATATAATATGTGGTCTTTCTAATTGATAAAGACGCTACAGTGAAACCAAAACGACAAACATAATGAGAAGAGAATCTCTGATTATTGGCTGTGTAGGTTGCATTTCCATCAATAAACAAAGTTGTAAACTGTAAATTATTGCATACTACTGAGAACCTAGTGCATCATGTATCATCATTCACCACACAATTTCATTGAAGAATAATGAAGTGATGCTTCGAGAGAGAGCAGGGCAGATGTCAGAATAGATTAGTTCAACTCTAGTAGAATAAATAGTTTCTGTCCTCTCTAAAAAAGAAAATGAATTTTGTTCCAGATGCAAAACCTAAAGAGTGGGCATAGATCAGCCTCTTTCTATTGAGGAATAATTGAGCTTCCTTTCTCAAAATGATCATTAAATCCCAGCAAAATATTAAGGGATAACATATTTCCAATGCTTATATTCACTAATCCCATGGATGCCAGCACACATTTCTTCGAGCTCGAACTTCTACCTATTATTTGGAAAAAAAAAAAAAAAAAAAANAAAAAAAAAAAAAAAAAACAAACACAATCTTTATTTATTCAATTGAAACTTCAAATGTAACTGATAAAGCTCACACACTATGATATACCTCTTCAATTTGATTACAACTGATTGCATAGGGCTTCCAATACAAATTCAAAGATTGGAGCCATCTATCTTAATAACAGAGTTCTTGGTGATGAGAAAACGTTAATCACAGACATAACAAGGATTTCAACTTCAACAGTCAATGTATCATCCTTAATGAACTTCTTTGAGTCTTGACGGAGCTTTGTCAACGAAATAAAGCTTGGACAACCCCTTTCAGAGCTTGAGTGACAGAACCAGTGTTTAACTGAAATAGAAAATTAAATTTTTAGAGAACCACATAAAACAATACATGCATATATAGTAAGTTGGAAACTTAGTAATTGATTTGATATATCAGACTGTGCAAGAGATTGATGTTGTTGTTGGATGTAAGCAAGGGAAACAGAATACCAACCTTTTCAGTTTTAAAACCCAAAAAAAAAAAGCCTTGTATTAAATCTGCCATGACTTATCTTAACCTTAGGCCAATGGATTTACAACAAAATGACAACAAAAATGAAGTGAATGACCTGTTTCTTCCTTGTGTTTACCCTGGCCTGATCGATCCAATAACCGAAGCTTGAATGCGACATAAACAGGCTTTGTTTGAGGTCTCCACATACTATCGACCAACTTTAAGAAAATTGATAGTGATTTGTCTTTCTGTAGTGTTTTCCCATGCGGAAGAACCTTTAACTTCCTATAATAAGTATGAAAATAGAGAAACAGATTGTCAGTGTAGGTTACAAATTTCCATCATAAAGCTCAAACACATGTACATGCACCACACACAAAAGCACGGACGCGAGCAGACAGAAGTGGCAAAGATATATGTTAAGATGCACATACCATTTTTTTCCTTCAACAGTGAACTCTTCAGATAAATACTCATCCTTGCATGTTTTTGTGAAGTTTTCCAACTTAAAAGGGAAAGTCCGATTTGCCGGTTCCTTGACCATGGAAATTGTTTCTTTATAAACTTTTGTATTTTGGTTATGAACAAAAATCTCTGCCCCAAATATGCAGCAGTCATTAAGAAGGTATCCCTCAGATGACTTGTTGAAAGTTTTAAGGCGAAGGAATTCCTCAAAACCCCACTCAGTCGTCTTCTCATTGAATTCGCTTATTGTTCCATTAGCATCTGTGCAAATTGGTATATAATTAACTGAGTGGGAAACTTTGATAATAATGCAGTAGCATTCACATATGATGTGTGTGAATTAAATAGCAGAGAATTCACCTTCGAAGGTCAAGTACTTCTTCTTTAACTGATTACATACAAACAATTTAAAACTTGCATGAACCTTCCACTGACAAGAATCATTTCTTTTTGCTACTGCCAAGTAGAGGGAAATGTAATCCTTCCCATTTATTCTTTCATTCGGATAAAGTGCCAACCTCCTGAAACACAACACAACACAACTTACAACTATGTGACATTTTCTTAAATAAAGTGCAAAATTAACTATAAATTAATGCATGAGCTATGAATTTGAGAGAATGCATGCAAACTAAAATATAGATGGCAGAACTAGCTTGATCAGAGTTCTTATTCCAAATTGGGAAGCATATAAAAGCATTCATGGAAAGAAACTAAGCAGATCATTAATTAATTGAAACCCACCATTTGTAGCCACCAGCTTCAAATTCACTAGACTCATACTTTTCATCTACTGTTTTTGATAATAATGTGTATGAATTTATTTCCAACAAGAAGTCATATGGCGGAAAGTCTCTCTCATAACTTTTCATCTCTGCAATATTTTTACAAAAGTAAAAGAATTAAAATTTAACAAAAATCTGGTGCTTCTAAAACGTTCAACAATATAATATATATATATATATAATCTCTCTGATTAATAAAGATGCTTCAGTAACACCAAAACGACAAACATAATGAGAAGAAAAAATAGGAAAAGGAAAAAGGGAATTGATGAAACAGTAAATTTATTGTTTCAAATCACTTATTAAAGGAGTTATATTCTAGCTACTCTATTGGAAATCAAAAGAAAAATGCTCGTTTTATGAGATGAAAACTTTGGACAGGCAAGGGATTAGCAAATCTTACCTAGTTTTTTTGCCATTGAAGACTGCTTGTTTTCAAATTACCAACTGATGGATTAGTAGTTTAGCACAGAGCTAAGGCAAGACATAAATAGAGACAGAGGAAAACCATAAACAATACAAGTCAAGTCAAGTGGGAAATTACTATCCTAATTGGTTTGATTATAATTTAAGGCAAGGCATATAAATTAATGGAGGGAGAAGAAAACAATAAACAATACAAGTCAAGTCAAGTAGGTAGTTATTATCCTAATTGGTTTGATTATAAGATTATTTAAGGCAATTTCTCGCACATTTCTTTTCACTAATTGGCTCCATAGGCTCGTGAAATTTTCTGTCAGTAGCAGATGATGTAGTATATATGGGTAGAGGAAGCTCCTCCATGGTTGCACTCAATCCATGCTGATGATGCCCTTTGTCTTAGCCTTGTGCCTTAATATGAGTGACCTCATTTCCTATAAAAACATGGAGATAGAGGAAAACAATAAAAAATATGCAATATAAGTCAAGTCAAATAGAAAATTACTATCCTAATTGGTTTGATTATAAGATTATTATATAAGGCAGTACATATAAATGGAGATAGAGGAGCACAATATAAACGATACAAGTCATGGTATCAATTCTAGTGTATGCGGTCAAGAAGGTGCAAATAAAAAATATGCAATATAAGTCAAGTCAAATAGGAAATTACTATCCTAATTGGTTTGATTATAAGATTATTATTTAAGGCAATACATATAAATGGAGATAGAGGAGCACAATATAAACGATACAAGTCATAGTCAAGTTGGAAATTACTAACCTAATTGCTATCGATACGTGTATATATAGCGTTTTAGTGTAGTACAAACAATCACAAATAGAACCCGCAAAGATGCAAAATACAAAAAATACATATGATATCTTATCATTGCTTTGTAGGCAGCATGTCCAATTGTCCATCAATAACCATAGTTGTAAAGTGTAAAATGGTAGGGAGTTTTACTAAAAGGTATCAATTCTAGTGTATGCGGTCAAGAAGGTGCATGGTCTAGAAAGTGTGCTCAATTTTAGTAATGTTATGAAAATAGCTGCATTGCCGCTTCTTTCATGAATGGAGAGGAAAGCATATACAAAGCGTTTGCATGGTTTGAGACTATGAGTACAAAAAGGGCTGCTTAAAATAGGATTGCAGCCCCATAAATCTGCAGAAATTTTAGGAGAAGGGGTGTCAGTACTCAAGATAAGTTAAGATCACAGGTTTATTGAATTTACAAAAACGGCAATTTATCAAAATATTTTCCTATTGAAAAAAAAAAATTTATATAAAATAAAACCAGCACTGCTGTGTGGGGTGCTACGTTGACCAGCACACGCTGGCCACCGGTATTGCAGGTTGAGCCTAATTATAAATCAAAGTACTAAGTTAAACTGTATATAGTTCACAGACTATGATATACATCTGCAATCTGATTACAGATGATGTTGACAATGTTGTTGTGAGGCTTGGAGTCTATGGTGGTTGAGATGGTTGTTGCAGGTTAAGCCTAAAATAATCAAAGGACTAAATTAAAAATCAGCATACATTTCAAGGATAAAAAGTGGTCTGTCCTTATTGTGTTATTATCGTATTAAGTTCTTAACCTGCTTAAGGTCTTAGTTTTAAGTTCAACTTTTATGGGCTTCTTTCTTTGAGGAGTGATTCCTTATTGTAATTGGAGCTTCCTTTGTCAAAATGAATTCAGGCATCACTCAAATAAGCATTGTTTATTAAGTATTTCCAAACTTTATATGCGTTAAGTCCCACAGATACTCTAGCACACATTTCTTAAACCTGCTTTGGGCTAAAATCGGAAACATTGACCAAAACAACAAACAAACACAGTCTCTATTTATTCAATTGAAAATTGAATTGTAATGAATAAAGTTCACACAATATGATACACCTCTGCAGTTGAGTACAGCATAGAACTTTCAATACAGTTCAAAGATCAGAACCACCTATCTTAATGATAAAGTCCTCTCTCATTACTCGTGCAAAAACCATAATCACAGGCATAACAAAAGACAAAAACAAGCACATGCAACCTTGTTTATTCAATTGAAACTTGAAAAGTAAGTAACTGATAAAGTTCACACACTATGATAGGCCTCTGCAATTTGAGTACAGCATATTAATAGGACTTCCAATACAACTCAAAGATTGGAACCATCTATGTTAATGATAAAGATCTCTCATGATAAAACCTTAATCACAGACACAGCAAGGATTTCAACTTCAACTGTTAATGTATCGTTCTTAATGAATCCCTTCTCAGCATCATGGAGATTTTCCAAAGACATAAAGACTGGATAGCCCCAAGTGTAGCTTAAGGAACTGAACCAGTGAGTAGCTGAAAGAGAAAATTAAATTTGTAAAGAACCATATAAAAGGTGCATGTATAAGAAGTGTTACATATGAAAAAGTGGTAATTTATTATGATATATGAGTAAGAGATCCTGTTATAGGTCATTCATCAGTAAGGTAAGCAGAATACCAAACCTTTCAATAAATCTGATTATTTTGCCATGTTCTGTAACCTTAGGAAATGAAATTTTTGTGGTTGTGAACCTTTCTTAATTCATAACCTTTTTTAATTCATATTTCCAAGTGAGTCACAATGAGATGACAGATAGATAATGAATAGACAACGAAAATGGGGGTGAATTACCTCTTTTTTCCATGTGTTTACCATTGACTTCATCCAATATCCGAAGCTTGAAATCTGCATAAATTGCTCTCTTAGTTGGAAGGCTCTTCCAATCGGCAAAATATAAGAAAACTGTTAGTGATTTCCCCTTTTGAGCAGTGTTCCCATTTGGAAAAACCTGTAACATCCTAGAATCAGTAGAAAGTGAAAGTAATAGATTGTCAGTCTAGGTTGCAAGATTGCAGTATAGAGGTCAAGCACATGTACATACAGAAGCATGCGAGCAGACAGAAATAGCAAAGATGTTAAGATGTACATACCAATTTCTTTCTCCAACAGTAAAGACTTCAGATAGATAAGAAGCCTGATTTAGTGCTGAGAAACTTTTCAACTTATAACTGAAAGAACCATTACTAGGTTTCTTAACCATGGCAAGAGATTCTGATCCGCTGTGGTGGCTGTACACAAAAACCTCTGCCCCAAACTCGCAGCAGTCATTAACAAGGTATCCATTAGAAGAATTCTTGAAAGCTTCAAGCGGAAGGAACTTTTCAAAACCCCACTCAGTTTTCTCCTGATTAAATCGCCTCATTGCTCCCTCAGCATCTGTGCAATTTGAAAATTGAGTACATTATATATGGGAAGCATCGACAATTATGTATGCATTCATTCACATGTGTTTAAATCAAACAGAAGAAAGTTCATCACCTTGGATGGTCAAGTACTTCTTCTGCAAATGATCAAATACAAACAACTTAAAGTCGGCGTAAACCTCCCACCCTTGAGGATAAGTATCTGTCTCCGCGATTTCCAAGTAGAGGGAGATGTAACCTCTCTGCCCCTCATTTGTTTCATTTGGGTGAAGTGACAACCTCCTTCAACACAAAGTTACAACTATGAATACAGTGCAAGCTATAAATTTGAGAGAAATTAAGCATATAAAGTATAAGCTAGATGGCAATAGTATTTTGGACAACACTCTTATTTCTCAAAGGGCAAGCATATAAAAGGGTTCATAGAGAGAGAGTAGACCATTAAAACCCACCATTTGTGTCCACCAGGTGCTTCGAAGACACCAGAATCATACTTTTCTAGTTGTGTCTTTGCTAGTAAGGAGTATGACTGTATTTTCAGTGAAAAGTGAGCTGGTGGAAGGTCTCTTTTGGATATTGAAACCCCTGCAATACATTTACAAAAGCCGAATAAACTTATGGCAAAAAGCTAGTGTTACATAGGCAAGTAAAAATATTGTTTCTCAAATGTTCATTGATTTTTTAACTTTAATCAACATGCTTCAGTGAAACCCAAATGACAAACATACAGAAAAAAAGAATAGGACAAGAAAGAGGGATGACTCAGACTCAGGGATAAAATTGTGAATTTGCTGTTTCAAATTACTTATTGAAGGATTTGAATTCTTCTACCAAAAAAAATAAATTGTGAATTTGCTGTTTCAAATTACTTGTTAAAGGATTGAAATTCTTCTAGAAAAAAAAAAATTTATTTATTCTCTTCTCTATGGGATATTAGAAAAGAAATGCTCATTATATGAGAAGGAAACAAATTTGAGAGGGATAGGGGATTAGAAAAACATACCAAGGGTCCAGTTTTCCATTGCAGATAAAGACATGTTTTCAAATGGCAGATGATTGATTAGTAAAGAGTTGAGGCAGACGTATATATAGAAAAACAATGCAGATCAAGTTGAAATTTACTACCTATTATTGGCATGAGCCACATGACTATAAGATTTAATTATATAGCACAGGACAATTAAAAAAGACTGCAATAAATGCTGATTATAAAAATATTAACTAAACTTATAAGAGATGCCAATAACTAATATAAAGAAAGAATTTGGATGTAAGCTGGCTTATAGTTTAAGTCAATGATAAGTATGTTGAAATCTAACAACCATACAATTGACTTTATGCATAATTAAAAGGGAAAGAAGCCAACACAATGGAATTTATCATATTTAGGTATTTAATTCCTATCCTTTTAGCCAAGTAGATATCTACCCATTTGGTCCATAAGATTAAACCGGCGAGACAATATATTTGGCCAATATTTACAGCAACAAAAAAGTGCTGCTGCATTTTGATAGATTAAGTTTTTTTTTTTTTTTTTNTTTTTTTTTTTTTTTTGGTTGAGTGATAGATTAAAAACTTGATTAAAACATACTTTGATTTAGCTTAAGAAATCAGTTGGATAAGGGAGACGATTCAGTAATAAAAAATCAAATGAAATGTGAATACAAAGTTGAAGAACGATGTGGATCCAGTTGAGACATTCATCCTCTTTTTTTTTTTGAAGAAGAAAAAATGTAGAAAGTCATACTTAATTAATAAAGGAAACAATTAGATCAAGTTAATTGCTTTTTTTTTTTTTTCCTTGATAAACCATGTGAAATGCCATCTTACTAATGTGCAATAAGACAATAATTTACGTAATGTAATATGTTTTACAAATTCTAAAATTAAAATACCTCTATTAGTGGCAGATTGAGGAATATTTCCTAATGGGACTAGGTCTGTTATTTAAAATGACACCTGTTCCTGTTTTTCTATTTACAAAATCAGTTACAAATACATTGTTTCTAATTTTTAGAGATCAAACAAGCTTTTATGAAGTCAAGGATCAAACAAATTTTGATATGGTTTTGCACAAATTGTTTTAACCATGTGCATTGTCATGACCTTGACTTTGGGGTTTGGGTCAATTTGCTTCTATAAGGAGCCATTTCTCCTTATAAGCCAATCAAAAGTAAGTTGACATGTATTGATTTTTTTTCCCATTTTTTCAATGACCAATTCCTCCTTATAAGTCAACACATGCAATTTGTGATTGGGCTTGTAAGGAGGAACGGATGATATAAAAAAAAAAAGTATGAAACTAATAATGGGTTCCTTCTAGTAATTAAGAACATAGCCAATTGTGAATTGTGTTGGTTAGATTACAATTTATTGCTTATCATTGAATTTTTCTTTGACAGATGCTTAATTAATTGCTTATATTCCAGTGTCTTTCTTTATATTAGTTATTGGCATCACAGAAAATTTTAGCTAATATCTTTTATAGCCAGCCTTAACTAATCCTGCAGTCTTTTTTAATTGCCATATTGCTATTTAATCTTATGGTCATGCCAATAATATATAGTAATCAACTAGATCTGCATTTTTTTTATATGCATACCTCGCTCAACTCTGTAGTCTGTACTAACCCATCATCTGGCATTTGAAAACATGCCTTTACCTGCAATGGAGAACTGGATCATTGGTATGTTTTGCTCATTATAAAATAACCACTATTAATTTCAGCATAATTAAATTAAACTTAATGATATTTTAAAGGTTTAAATAACATCCCACTTTTTGGGATCAAGTTTTCATACGTGGGGAGTTCTGCACATGCACAAAATATATGTATATATAAATATGAGTATATAGACTAGTTTTCTGGTAAAGTCTAGTATATATGTTAATCCAAGTTGAAGCCCAATATGAAACCTCAGAGTTCAAACCCAAAACAAAGTTGTTATAATTAGTAAAGGCTTTAAATCGACAGGATCCGCTCACCATTTTCTGCTTCTGATCGACCAAAAAGTAGAATGTAAGATATTAACGCGCAAAGAAATTAATCTGCTTGGCTCCTCTCATCCCTGGTCAGAGTTTAGTTTAGGAGTTCATCGTCCACAAGAAATATGTTAAAAACCGTAAAAAAAAAAACTATAACCTAAAAGAGTTTTTATCAGGAGAATTATGCCCCCTATTATTAGATCATTTTAAGAATTGAGGTGGCAAGAATCCGGGCAAGAATCGAGGTGGCAATTTCGTGTTAGTGGATCATATTCGTGTCGTGTCATTTATGTTCTTGTTAAATACTAATCAATCTTAATCCAACTCGTTTATAATTGTATCCAGAGCTAACCCAAGCCCAAGACGGGCACGGCCTGAGTCTTAGGCCACATTTTGATGAAATACTTCATTTTAAATAAGTCATTGTACATATACATTAGGAAATCTAAATAAAAAAAGAAAATAATGGCACTAAACAGTAAAAAGTACTCATTTCAGAATAAATGTTTGATTATAACAATTTCAGAAAGGCCCAAGTGATAGAAAATTTTTTTTTAAAACAAGTCATTTCTATCTACACTTTCATAAATACAAGCTCAAATAGAATAAATAATTAAATAATAGTCCTAAACATAAAGAAGCATAAATGTCCAATGAAACTATGGTAAAAAAAAAAAATGTCAAACAAACTTGAATATAGAACTTTAAAAATAATATAGCATCTGATGACTTAAAATAGCTTGTTTTTAGATCTTGCTTTAGGCTTTCATTTTCAATTGAGTCGCCCTGATTGTATCGTGTTTGGATTGATACATAAATCTTGTAATCTAAGAACTTACTTTTGCATAACTTGTAAAACAAAAATATATTTAATTATAATATTATTCCG
>QANT01002586.1:0-16801 GCA_003254885.1 Purshia tridentata
ATAATTGGATTGTGTGTTTTTTTTTCTCTAAAATTTGAGAATTTTTTTTTTAAGAAAACGTTTAGAGGTTTATAATTTTGTCATGAAATCTTTTTAAAATCTTTTTTCTTTTGTGATTTGATTTATGTNTATGTTTTATAGAATTTTAAATGAGGATATATTAGTCTTTTAAAATGCTTATGTGAAAAATATATTATTTGATATATTAAGTAATTTAATTGACATGTTAATTACATGTCATTATGGCACTCTAGCATTGCCCTTAATTTTTATATAATTGATAATATTTATATATCCAAGCCTTATAACTTGTTATTGTATTAATAATGCATGCAACCTCAATTGGAGTTTGTATTTAAAAAGATTATGTTAGTCGATTAGCTCATCGTTTGTGAATAAATATATCAGTTTGATTTAACAAATAACAAATTGTCACATGGTTAGCATAGAAATCGAAGCCTTGACCCGACCACCACCGAGTGATGTCTCAGGTTATCTATCGGGCTCTGCATTATTATATCAGCTCTAGTTGCCTACTTGGCCCAATGGCCCATTTATTATCTACATAGGCCCAATGATCCATTCCCCCATGACCCATTTGCAAGTTACATAAGGCCCAAATGCCCATACAAGTGATAAAGGGAACCATTTTTCGAAGCCAGACCGGACCTTGCTGGGGCTAGGCTCCAACGCCTCCTCCAGTTCATTAATTCCATACCCATTTCACAGCACTTAATTAAATGGTTCCCACAATCGAAAGCTTTCATATACAAATGTAATCTTTCAAACACAAATAAATACACTGATTGTGGATGTAGCCCCAGTTGGGTGACCACCTAAAATTTAATGTGTTATTGATTCTCTATATTCTCTATGCCTATAATCCATTTTCAAGTAAAATTTACATTTTCTTACAGTAAATGAAACACATGACCCCGTATCACTATTTACTACTATTTCTCTATTTAAAAAATTCTTTTACCTAAGCATAAGAATAATGTAGCAGATTTGTTAGCTAACTAGCATACGTTATCAAATTATCATGTTAATTTCTGGTTTAATGTAAACGCTGGGCCTCCTTGGCTCAGTCATGCTTTGTATACGAGGACCTGGTTCATTGAATAAACTCTTCAATTTTCTTTTTAAAAAAATAAAATAATAAAATATATGACGTCATATCATTAAGTAGTCACACCTTACAACGTATAGTATTTTTACTCTTATTCAAAACTTTATTTATTTATTTAAATAATTCAAACATGACGTAGTGTGATTAGTCCATGCACAAAAAGTTTAAAATTAATAATTCCCTTTGATTTGGTGGGTGTATTAATTAGAATTTGTGTTGCTTGGATCAGTAGTTTGATCATCTATTTAAAACTGGTGGCTGGTGAGTGGTGACTGCCTGACGGACTGGTGAAGTAGACTTGACATTTTTTAATCCTGTATAAGAAGCTACCACCAAACTAAGTCTTAGTGGTTAAGCCTTGATTAATACAGATCTGAGAGGCTGGTTTTGCAGCTGCAGCTTATTGGATTAGGCTTTGCCCAATGCAAACCACATGACTCAGTCTTTCATAATTAACCATTAAATTAAGGTCATCCTTTATCCATTATAATGTGATAATTAATGCAAGTGTATATACATGCATGTATATAGTTTAGTCAAAGCTACCCAAAGCCTCTCTATTTTCTCTGTTTTTTCTTGGGTTTTTCCCCATACATATTATTGTCGAATAAAGGATGTGTTTGCGTGGAATAATATAAGCTTTTTACGCGTAAAGTAGTAAAGTTCATGAAAGGAACTTTGAAGATAAATGCACATATATTTTGCGTCGAAGACTAAGGTACAATGACTTGGAAATATTCTTGTTTCAGGTGCACGTCTCTAATTACATACATATAATCATATGTGACATATGTCAACTTTTTTATTTAAGAAAAAGGAGAAATACGTCATGTTATGATCGGCTCCTGAAAAATAATGATTTCTTATATATAAAAACCAAACATTTTTCATTTGCAACTGCATGGTAAAAGCACGTGAGGAAAAAAAAAAAAAAAAACTATCCATTGTATATAATTTTAAAAGGGAAAACATGTCTATAACAAATGGACATGCATAAGGATTTTGTTGTAACTTCATGTTGATGCCAAAAACTGGAATGTATAGGTCGATCTTGAAAGACTTGGTTTCGAACCTCCAATCCCTGAGCTTGAAGATCCCTGTATAGAAAAGGAATAACCAACAGTGAAAGAATTACACCAGTGAGGTATATACTAAGAACTCTCCACTGGTGAACTTAGGAAACAATAAGAACCAGAAGATCAATCCCAAGAGCTAGGCTTGAGATTAATTCAGTTGATATGTGTTTTATGTATATTTCTTGTTGTGATTTTTTTCTCTGTATTTCTATGTCTGTCCCTTTAAAAAAGGGGGAGAGAGAGTCATATTTATAAGCAAAAAACCCTAGATACCTGCATGGAAATGGGCGATCACTATTTGGCCACATCAGCGCACCTACAACACCTATCTCACTAAGCCACTTGGACATTAAATGCAAGCATGGAAAGTGGGTGATGGGTGAGATGGCTATCCTGTCATGCCTACTTTTCGTCAGGTAGGAAGGAGACTTTGAGTAATCGATACTTGAGTGCATTTCTCTTGGAGAGTGTGCATTTAGGATTAATGTCGATCTTAGTTAAAGGCGAGCCGAGCCGCATCTTTACTTGAGCTGGTTCACAATGGACCTCGAAGTATGTGCGGGTTTGGTGTTGAGTCAATCCTCGGCTTCTGAGTTCGGCTCGGTATAATGACGTGGCAGATAGCTAGCTCTGTTTTGGACTTCTAGTCAATATTAATGATATGGGAAATGTGTAAAATATCCGTTTGTGGGTGACGTGGATGCCAATTAGAACACCAACACTTCATAATTAAAAAAATTAATAAGAAAAATCATATGCAAATTAAGTTAGACACGAAATCAGGATCAGTGAAATTAATAATTATGTATGCAGATATGTAGTTGTCAAATGGATTGTTTAATATTATAATGTGCCAAGAACAAACCTTGGTAATTTTATATATCTTATGACTAGTTGATCACGCGATCGTATTATTTTATTGGAAGATAGTTTCAGAAAATTAATTGTACATATATTATTTCATAATCCAGAAGTGAATGGTCGGCTTGCTCAGCATTAACAATAAAGACATGATAATTCCACACTAACAGATAATAATAAACATGTGAATTGAAAATAATCATCGTTTTTATCCTTTTAATATCGTTTTATAAAAAGTTATGGATTACTTTGTTATTGTTTTTGTAAATTTTCGTTTATATGTAATTGTATAACAAATAAAAGAATATATATATATAATTATTTTAGGATAAAAATCATAAAATACAATGAGTTTTTTTCTTAGTTAACAAGTGTTTGGCAAACGGAACATTTATTGGAAAAAGGACAAGAAGCATGCGATGTGCGGAAATGTTGATGACGTGTTGGACAACAAACTGCTCTATCTCTATGAAATGACTCAGCTCATAAAGATGATGTGCCACGTTGCAATCCCAGTCACTCATAGTTGGATACCAACCTGGTGGTCCAGGCCCAGAGGTCAAAAGCATTTTTGCTTCTATAAAATATTAGAAACATAAAATTATGATTGAAATTTTAAATTTATCATGCAATTTCAATAAAAAAAAAAATGGTGTATTTGGGCTTTTGATAAAACTAGAACTATACTAAGAGACAAAAACAAAATGTGTTATGCAAAGGTCAGAGTCACATATAGCATTATATTAGCGTTAAAATTTGAGATATTTATGTATACATACCATCTTTTTAATTATCAAAAAACATTGCAAAAATTAAAGAAATGTTATGAAAATCATTCTTAGAGCTTTAATTTCCCAAAAATAGTAAGTATTTAGCCCTTAGAGTCAAATGGTAAAAAAAGATCATATTTCATGATAGAAAAACAAAATATCTGAAATAATAATTATAGTTTATCTAAGGTTACAATACTTTGTTGTATTAATTGTTTTCATTGTATTTATTATATTTTTTGTTTTATTAAGATGTATTATTGTATATGTTTATATATATTTAAAAAAATAAAGTGATTGGATTATTTTTCTTAAATCTAAATTTTGACATAATATAGTACGCAACAGAAAAAAACAAATCATATAATAATATGTTAAGTGGGTTATAGTTTATCTAAGTTTACAATTTTTTGTTGTATTAGCTGTTTTCATTGTACTTTATTATTTTTTGTTTTCTTAAGATGTATTATTGTATATGTTTATATATATATTAAAAAAACACGAAGTGATTGGATTATTTTCCTTAAATCTAAATTTTGACATAATATAGTACGCAACAGAAAAAAACAAATCATATATAAAACAATTGCAAGATTATCACCTGTAATTGTTAAATTAAAACTAAAAAACAAACCATCTAAATTTTGCCACGTCACTCTGTTTACTGTTTAGATTCTTCCGCGCCAAACTCTCGCGCCAGCTCACAAAACTGAATAAACTTCTCAAAACGGCGCACCTTCCCCTCCTTTCAGCTTCCGAAACCGTATCAGTTATCTCATCTCACATCTCTCTTCTGTAAGGCCGTCAAGTGCTTCACCCAATTATACCCCACCACGTGTCTCAAAGATAACAGCGTTGGCGCCACGCTAAGCCGCTGTAACAAAGACAGACGCGCGTTTCCGTTAATAACTCCACAAAATCGTTCTGTCTTCATCTTCTCGACACGCAAAAACTCAAATTTGACACCCGACGACTTTCATTTCCTCGGGTTTTTATTCCCCATCTCCGAAATACTTCCTCCAATACCTCTCTTTCTCGGAAAATAAAACTTGGGTTGATATTTAATGTGTCTCGAGTCTCGATATTGATTGGGAATTTTCATTTCAGATCGAATTCAACTCAATCGATTCAGTGCGGTGTTTAGTTTGGGATCGAGCGTGAGTGATTGGCCTTCCATGTCCTCGACGACGCCGTCTTACTGGTGCTACAGATGTAGCCGATTCGTTAGGGTGTGGAACAACGACTCGGCAGTGGTCTGCCCCGGCTGCGACAGTGGCTTCGTGGTCGAGATCGACAACCCGACCCGCCTCGTACACGTAGACTCGCGTCGCAGGAGGTTTCCTGCTGCCGCGATGTACATGATCGGAGCAGACCGCTCCGGTTCCAATCCGGATCAAACCGGTTCCGGCCCGAACATCCGAAGACTTCGCAGAAATAACGGCGACCGCTCGCCGTTCAATCCAGTCATTGTGCTACGCGGCACCTCCGATGGCTCGAACGATGAGGGAGGCGGTTCGGGCCGTGGGTTCGAGCTCTTCTACGACGACGGTGCTGGGTCGGGTCTCAGACCCTTACCGAGCAGCATGTCAGAAATTTTGCTCGGGTCCGGGTTCGACCGGCTGCTGGAGCAGCTTTCGCAGATTGAAATAAACGGCATCGGGCGGTTCGATCAGCGGCCGGCGGCGAAAACCGCGATCGAGTCGATGCCGACGGTGGGGCTCGACGAATTTCACATAGCGGCGGAGCCTCACTGCGCCGTGTGCAAAGAAGCGTTTGAATTGGGGACTGAAGCTCGCGAAATGCCCTGCAAGCACATATACCACTCGGACTGCATCCTCCCGTGGCTTTCGCAACGCAATTCGTGCCCGGTGTGTCGGCACGAGATGCCCACCGACTCAGCTGCCTCCGACAACGGGCAGCCAGTGGGTCCCAACGAGGAGGAGAACGCGGGGCTGACCATCTGGAGGCTGCCAGGCGGCGGATTCGCTGTAGGGAGGTTCAGCCGCGGAAGAAGAGGCGGCGAGAGGGAGCTCCCGGTGGTTTATACTGAGATGGACGGTGCGTTTAATAGCGGCGGCGCGCCGAGGAGGATTTCGTGGGCGACGGGTGGTGGGAGAGGGAGAGATAGCGGTGGGTTGAGGGGGTTTTTTCGGAATTTGTTTAGTTGCTTTGGGGGCGGCGGTGGTGGGATTCGGTCGTCGTCGTCGGCTACGAGTTTGAGTTCGGGTTCGGAGATGAGGATGATGGGGACGCCTCCGCGGCGGCTGCGGCCTCGGAGGAGTGTAAGATTTACAGATATGGAGCCGACTATGACGACGGCGTCACGGCGGAGGCGGAGGACGTGGTCTATGGATGTTAATAGCGGGATTGTAAGATGGTGATATAGTTCGGGGGTGGAAGTGGAAATGGAAGGCATGGCTGTGTTCTTCATTCACTCGTTGTAAATGTTGGGGAAGAATGAATGGGGAATGGGAATGGGAATGGACCTTTTTGTCTTTGGAGCTCAATTTGTTGCCTTGGGCTTGTAAACCCCATGAAATTGCTAAGATAAACAGAGAAGCAGAGCTCCAAAGATGGCTGTTGGGAGCTGACAAGGTACTCCTCTGTCCCACTCTGCCTTTTCAAGATTCATGGATTGAATCTGAATTAGCTTCATTACCTGCTTTCATATATATATTCTTTCAAAGTTTTTATTTTAACTTCCACAAATTTGTAACGTGTAGTCAGATTAAGTCTGTTATCATCGATCCCTTTATCCCTCTTGTTGGTGTCATTATTTTTCGATGAAATCTATAAAGAGGAAGCCCCCTTGCATGAGCTTCTTTCTTGAATGATTCCTATTTTTTATCGTTAATTATTGGGAATTCGAATTACAGTCTTTGTGAAATAATATGTCTTGCAACTCAAATTGAAACACTCTTTAAGAAAGGGTTCATATTTTCTACTCGAGTATTGTTTTTTTTTTTAAATCTGTTTATATATTATACAGTATATCGTCGTCCGTTAAGACATATTTAACTCGACTTCTATTGAAGTTGTTTGTTAAGCCCCGTTTGTTTGACCGTAATCAAAAGCAAAAATGAGAATTAATTTCTCATTCCATCAAAAAAAATGTTTGGCATGCCTGTAAAGTAACAAGATTAGGAATTTGATTATAATCGACTGTAATCAATTCCCTCAAATGGTGGAATAAAAATACCAAGTAGGGGGTGATATTTTTATTACACCTATCTACGAAATGTAAAATTACAACAAATATTCTTTTATTATTTAACTTTTAAAAATTGAAAGATTAACATCTCACATCCTTTGTCCCCGTCTTCTTCCTGCCCTAGAATATCTACCACAACACCGCATAAATTTTCTCTCCCTCCTCCCGTTTAGCATATTGAAAAAACTTCTATATTGAAAAATAGAAAATTCCAATTCATTTAAGACATAAACCCATATCACTTAAACATATAGATCTAGATTGAAGTAAAAAAAATTGACTTTCAATTCCCTCTGCCTCACCATAGCTGTAACCTAGATTGAAAAGAAAATAAAAACTTCAAAATCATGAAAAATGTCGTTCTTGTTAAATTTGGAGATGGGTAACATTTTCCCTTCTATTCCCTTCATTGCTGAAAAGGATTATGCATTTCACTATTCAAATAATTTAGCAGATCCAGTAAAAATTGAGACTTGGAGAAAACCCAGATCTGGAGAAACCCATTGATGTCGATTTATGTATTTGAAGCAATTCAGAGGTGGATCACAAGATCCTTTTACTTTTGGAAATAGCCAATTGAGTTATCTTTGTATTTCCTTTACATTATATATGTAAAAATATTTAAGAAAAAAGAAAGAAGAGGAACTTATGGGTTCATCTTCAACACGAGAGGAGATAAACAGGGGTTTCTCCAAGAATCAAATAATCAAAACCAAAACACATGAATCACATACCATGGTTTCCACTCATTTTCCTTTGCCATGCTGGAATAGAAAAATGAGTCGTCTGGAAGTACAAACAGTAAAGTATTCGTGGAAAACAAACATAGATTCTCTGCTTAAAAGTGATGTTCTTTCAAAAATGTAATTGTTCATTTTAAAAAATAATTTTATCTTCAAATTTGATAATTAAGAAAAAGGATAAAATTGGAAAAGTGGCATTCTATACTCCATTACAAATCATTTTATGTTTTTAATTACTAAATTATTCCAAACGTTGGAATGGAAAGTTATAATTCATTACATTATTAGGTAGTCAAGGAATGAAACGCAATTCCTATTTCAATTGTAGCATTACGGCCAAACAAACGTGGAGGTTTCGGGAATTACAGTCTGTTAGTTTACAACTCTACCCCAAACAAACCCTATTTTGGGAATTACCTTGAGGGCGTAGTTGACCGGAAGGGAACTGATATGCAGATTAGGGTGGCCAAGAATTACGAAGAAATAAATCATTGCACATGCTGGATGTGCTATATGTAAAATTCATACCTATTTTGGTGGCAACATTTTAAATTTTTAGGCATGTCTCCAAGCAATCTCTTCAAGAACTGATGAATATCTTGAAAATAGTACTATAATAGTAAAAAAATAATTAAATTTGTTTTTTACACTAATGCTAGAGCCAAAGAATGTGTTCCCCAATATTACTGTGTAACATTCATATATATCTTGAAGGGATTTGGATCTTGATTTCATTCGATTCTAAACATTAAGTAAAGTAAAAAGTACTTAGGCTTTTCTTGGCCAATTAAAAGTGCTTAGTTTTGTTTCCTCCCTTCTTTCCCCAACTAAGCAAAGTTTAAGTACTTAGGTGCCAGAAAGAAAACATGTTAATGCCACATATTTTGAGCTAGACATGCAGGAGGGAGGTCTTGGATATTCAAGTGTTTGCATGCATGCCATCTGGGGTTTGAGTGTGACAGATGTCACGCACTTGGGGCAGTCCTACCATGGGCATGGTACGACCACGTAGTTTTATAGTGGCATGTGTTCTATTTGGTTTACCTATATCTATATGTTATATTTAGTTTTAAAAATTGTAAATTTTACTTGGAATAAGAACACATGCTTAATTGAGATCACAAGATACAGGATTGCATATGTTGTACTCTAAATTTTGAGCAGTCAATCCACAAACTCACCTGGCAAGCCCAAGAGTCGGCCCAACAGTTTCCCCACCCCCTTATCTTGAGAAGCCCAATGGTGTGAAGCTACCCCATCTCCCCTACTTTTTAGGGCCTTTTTACTTCATCTAGGAATCTTTGGATATTATGAGGGGTGGCACCTTTTCTTTTCTAATTTTAGCTTAAGCAAAGCTCTTGATGGGTGGGATGAGTCTAAATTTTAAGTTCAAATCTTCTTAGTTCATTGCAAGCAAATAATAATAAATAAATAATTCTGAAAGAAAAGAAGAAGAAGATCGAGCTAAGAAATAGAGGAGGAATAACTATATTGTGGGCAATGATCATTGCCTCAGTCTCAATGAAACGTACTAAAACATTTAAAAGCTTGGGTTGGAGATGGTGGACCTCACTGTCTACTGACTCTAATCTCTGTCAAAGTCAACAGCAATCAGGTTGAGGGAGGTATTCAATTATTTTAGTCAAATCAGAAATTTATTATCCGAAGAGATATTAACCACCACTAAATATATTGTGGGCAACACTCTACTTTACAGTGTGACTAATTATTTATGTAATTTAACTCTATGGCCCATGCATCATAGAGTTTTAAAACTTTATCTTCTGATATAGAAAATTTATGGCATGCCACTGTCAAGGTCTCACTTAACAAACATTGGATTTTTGGAAGAAGAACAAATTGAGTGGGTGACCGATTTGCCAAACCGCGTTATGATTGTGCTTCCACGAATCTAATTAATCACATCATCAAACAACAATGCTTTCCATGCAACTTACCTTCCCTTGACCATTGATTGTGAAAGCGCACCCAATTCATTTGTTTTTTTCTATTGACTACTTCAACTCAAGTCTTGTTAAAGCTAACCATCATTATTCATTAAATCAAATGCCACACCAAGTTAAACCAACTATCAATTTCAATCGTTTGATGTACTTTTCTTATTACATTAAAATTTCAATTGTAGTTTGGATTTCTTACACAGAGATATTTCTCTTTGATATATATATTATTATCTGTTAAATTATAAATTATAACGGTATATTTAAACATAATTTTACTTAATAAACGATTTAAACTATAACGTATCAAACTGGCTAATGAACAAAAAAAAAAATTTATTTTGATGTATACCAAATCTTTGTCTCATAGTTGGGAGAAAAGTGGTGAGAAATTAACTTCTGAGTTTTCCAATTCAGTCGGTCCATATTCTTTAATTTGGTTCTTGTCATTATACAAAAGTTTTCAAAACCCTAAAAAGGGAGAGCTCTTTCTACTGGCATGACAGTGCAGAGGACAATGCAGATGGTCCCAATGGGTAAAGACTTAAAAGTAATCGACAATCTGATAGATGCAAAGGGACGTGTATGGACATGGAAGCTTGGGTGCTAGCTTGACTTGATTACTGACCTAAAATTATAACACCCTATATACTGTAATTGACATTTTAATATGTCATTGTTGCCGCCAAGGCTATCTCTTATGTGCTTAAAGCGTGGTTAGACATTGACACATTGTAATATGACTAAGCATCAAAACCAGCAACTCTCTATTTTCAGTCCCATTTCTTTTGGCATTTGGTGCACGTTCACATACATTTCCAAGCTTTTAACCCTAATTTTTGTAATTTGTTCAAAGTGGGAACCAGCAAATTGGCAACTCAGCTTGTGTGACCAATATGAATGACTACTCTTCTTTTGTGGCTGATTGGGTACAACAATCATTAGTCAATTGCTCATAAATGCTTGAAAACTTTACTATTTTCTTATCAAATTAAACTACCAACTCAAGGTTAGGAGATTTTTAATTTTCCCATCAAGATTAGTCAATTACTCATAAATGCTTCAAAACTGTATTATTCGCCCATCAAAGATTATATTAATTTGAAATGTGTATTCAATAAAAATTTAACATAATATGATAGCCTAACAATATAATATTTTACATAATAATAATATATCAGATTAATTTTTAATGTGGTTTTTAGGCCCCAACTTGTTCAAAGTTTATTTTCTTCTTCATTGTTCGGCCCCCCAACATACTCAAAAATAAAAAGTTATAATAAAGGACATTTAAATTGACTGATTAGAAAATGAGAGTAGTTGTTCAAAGGACCAAAATCTAGATTTTACGTGTATGCCGAAAGCTTCAAACATTTGTTTAATTATATAGTTGTTTAATGATTATTAGTTGATAATGAAACCATTGTCTATTAATAATGCTTAGGAGTCAAGGATTAAATTAATAAGCTTCTCATCTCTATGCAATATAGATTTTGGTGGGTGTTTACTTGGGGATTCATTTTCACATTTTCATAAAGTCATATTGTATTCATTTTTGTCCCCAGTTGTACCTTCCACATAAAGCTTTTTCAAAGGGTATGTCGGGCATTCACGAATCACTAGCAAGTTCGCGTAAAGATTATTAGAGTGATTGTTAATCACCAGCTCATCATGTTAAGCTTAAATTGAGTAAAAGACAAAAAATATCGAAATGGTAAAATCTAAAGGAGTGTGTCTTGCATATATTCTCGACACAAAGTTATAATGGGATCTTTACAATATTGTAGAACACCCTAAATAAAAAGAGCCAATAAATAAAATTTTATAATTAATACAATTATATTGAAACAAATGAAAGAAATCACATCATAATTACAGACAAATTACAACAATATCTAAGATGATGAATTTGTATATTATGAGATATATAAGGTGATTAATTGCTATCCATATTGATAGAAACATGAATAATTGCTTTCCATATTGATAGAAACAAAATTAATTGCTTTCGATATGATGTTTGATTTGATACTTTATTTTCGAACAAGATTTAGGCCTTTAATAAATGATATATAGCACATACATGACAAATGAAAAAAAGTGAAGGATATATTCGAAATTTAGTCCTTTATTTCCTTTTTGGGATTGATGGATTCGAAGGCTTTTTTTTTTTTTTTTTTTTTNTTTTTTTTTTTTTTTGTGGGCATGAGATGGATTCGAAGCTTATAAATGAGGAAAGAAGAATGAAGCACATTCCACCCACTTACATATATTCATGGCTCATGACTAACAATCGAATAACAAAAATGCAACAACACACCTGCTAGAAAATTCCATTTTTACGTTAGGAGGTAGGAATATAAAATTCCACTTTTACACTCAATCATGGTTATTTGATTATAAATATATAAAAATGCTAGGGTCGTTCAAATTTTTTCAATAAATGATGGATTAATATATTTGTTATCTATCTAATAAATAAATAAGATTTACAAAGAGCTTAAATAAAATATTTTCAGCCCACATGATGTAATGAATAAATTTAATGAGTATAACAATATTCTATAAACATATAAGTAAAGGATCTATATAGTAAAAGAAGTAAAAGGATTGAAGGAAAACCCATCTATGAATATTATTACATTGATTATTTATTCTCCACAATATCTTACGATATGTAATAATATTTCATTTATTTGGATTTAGAATTTTAGATCCATTTTAATAAATATGATATTGACATGTACGATTTGATGAAGCAAACTCCATATCAAATTGAAACCAGACTATGATTGAATACATCATTTGATTTGATTTGCATCTAACAATTTTTTTTGTTTCTTATTTTTGTTTATAATTTTCTTCATACGGTCATACCTTCCATGCTTGCTACGAAAACCAAGTTGTGGACATGTCATCTTCAACACAGCTAGCAATAGCTTGTAGTATTTAAGAAACCAAAAGGACTACCTTGCCTTTCACCCCACACACACACACACACCTACAACAAAACAGAGACCCTCCCTCCTCTGCATAAAGGCTTTCAAATCCCAACTCAAAACCAAAGCAAACCCACCAAACGCAATATTCAAACACATATATTTGACACTTATACACACCAATCTCTCTTCAACTACCCACTTTTTCTGTATCATAGTTCATGAACATGCCCATTCTTCTATGTCTCCTCCTTCAAATCACAACCACCCTCTGTTTCATTCACTACAGTCTTTGTTTCTCTGTTTCACAACCACAATCACAACCAATCATTTTAGCCCTCAAAACCCAGACACTTCCACATGTTGGGTCACTCCCAAAATCCACAAACAAACTCTCTTTCCACCACAATGTCACCTTAACAATCTCACTAACAGTGGGCTCGCCCCCACAGAAAGTTAACATGGTCCTCGACACAGGGAGTGAGCTCTCTTGGCTTCACTGCAAGAAAACCCCAAACCTCAACTCTGTTTTCAACCCACTTGCCTCATCTTCCTATTCCCCAATACCTTGCTCTTCCCCCACTTGCCGGACCCGGACCCGAGACTTTTCCATACCAGCTTCCTGCGACCCGAAAAAGCTCTGCCATGCCACTCTTTCCTACGCCGACGCTTCTTCCATAGAAGGCAACCTCGCATCCGAAAAATTTAGCATCGGGTCGTCCGCCCAAACCGGTACAATTTTTGGGTGCATGGATTCCGGTTTCAGTTCCAACTCCGACGAGGACGCCAAGACCACCGGGTTAATGGGCATGAACCGCGGGTCCTTATCGTTTGTCAACCAAATGGGGTTTCCAAAATTTTCATACTGCATATCGGGTCGTGACTCGTCCGGTGTTTTACTTTTCGGGGAAGCGAATTTCGCTTGGCTCCGACCCTTAAACTACACCCCATTGGTCCAAATATCGACCCCGTTACCGTACTTCGACCGGGTCGCTTACACGGTTCAGCTCGAAGGAATCAGAGTTTCGAGGAAACTGTTACCGCTCCCGAAATCCATTTTCGTACCGGACCATACCGGGGCGGGTCAGACAATGGTCGACTCGGGAACTCAGTTCACGTTCCTTCTCGGCCCGGTTTACACTGCCTTAAAGAACGAGTTCACGCAACAAACGAAATCGGTACTCACAGTTCTGGACGACCCAAATTTTGTATTCCAAGGAGCTATGGATTTGTGTTTCCGAGTCCCGATGAACCGGGCGAGTCTGCCGGAGTTGCCGACAGTGACGCTAGTGTTTCGGGGTGCCGAGATGAGCGTATCGGGCGAGAGGCTGCTGTATCGCGTACCGGGAATGGTACGGGGGAGCGATTGGGTGTACTGCTTCACATTTGGGAGCTCTGACTTGCTGGGCATAGAGGCGTTTGTGATTGGTCACTATCATCAGCAGAACGTGTGGATGGAATTTGATTTGGAGAAGTCTAGGGTGGGAGTGGCTGAATTTAGGTGTGATCTCGCAAGTCAAAAGCTTGGTTTGGGTCCCTAGAAATATATGACAGGACTCCCAGCTGGGATTGTACTGGCAGTTTTTGTGGGCTTTTGGTGGGTCCCCCTTTTATAAGAATCCTGCACCGGCCCATTAAGGCCCGCCTCAGTGTAGTACTAGAGAGGTGGCCCATTGTTCAGATACCATGTTGATTTTTGATTTTTGATTTTTGAACTCTGAGATTCTCTGGATCTCTGTGAGTTCTTGTGTTAGTAGAGGGAAAAAAATGTGAAAGGCATGAAGTAGGAAGATGACTCTGATGATCCCAATGTTAAATTGAATTTAATTATTTAAGTATCCCTCAAAAAAATTGAGCTTTAAGTAAATCTATCTATATTCCAATTTTTTTAGTTTAATTTGAAAAATAATTTGGTTTTTAACTCCATCGGCCTTGATACCTTGATGCATGAGTCTTGTTGATGAGTATTAATTAATATATACGTATATTGTCTTTCTCTCTCTCTCTCCTTTCCTATCTCCAGTTGAATTAGAAAATAACCATTCAAGTTGTAACACAGCGGCAAGGGTTAGGGTTTTGAATTAGGGCTTTCCGATTGAGTTATAGTAAGACACAATCTTATCTTATATCATTTAAAACTTACTATATAACTTGGTTTTTTGAATTTTTTATATTAATATAGTAGATAATATGTTAAATAAATCTATGGTAAAATTCCATTCAAAATATTTGTATTTTAATAGCAATTTTTGTTGTTTCTATTTAATTTTTATCTAAATTTAAAGTTCATCGAAATTTTTGCGAAATTGAAATTTTACTTCTTTGGAATGACCGAGGTTATGTGCTGTACTAATAGGTTGAATAGCAGGTTATGTGCTTTACTAATAGTGTGCTAATAGGTTGCTGTGCTAATAGGTTCGAAGTCAAAAGCTAGTTGAACTAATGTTCACTGATGTACACGAGTTAAAACTTAAAAGTCTCGAACTCCCACCAAATGTCTATATATATATATATATATATTGAAATCAGCTTAGCCGAAGAAAAGAGAACTTTTGATGAAATCATATTATAAATTTTATAAGGGCATTTTAGTAATAAAATTAGTTTTTTTTTTCAATTATGCAAATAAGTAAACACATGTATAAAAATTATGTTGTTTCTTATTCCGATTTTTGATAATTAATAAACATGTTAATGAAAATGTATGATTTCAATTCATGCTCATTGCAATTACTCCTTATTCTGATTCTAATTTATGCTCATTTTCATTATGAATAAGTAAACGTGCTCTAATGCTATGTTTACGGTAATCTAACCTGGAATATTGCGAGTAAACGGTGCGTTTTGAGGGGGACGTGGAAACTCAAACTCAAAAGAGTCGGTGTCGCAGTCAAACAAGCCGTTAAAGACGACCAGGAAAAACGGTGTCGTAAGGAAACAGCAATTTCACTAATCTTAGTAAATGTAACGTAGATGAACCATACCATTTGACAACAAAAAAGTAAAAAAAGAAGATGAACCATACCAACCAGTTCTGGTAAGGCAAAGATACAGCTTTAGGCTTCCGCGGGAAAACGCGTTCCGAGTCGAATCGGATCTCTTTGCACACTCTAACTCGCTCTCTCTTCTATCGAAGAACAAACCTTGCATTGCATTTCACCAAAACGCCGCCGTCTCTTGCGATCTGAACCATCTCGTGTGAGTTTTGTTTCAGTAATTCTCTGTCTTTTCCATTCTCGGTTCCTGGTTTAATCTATTATTGCTTTGATTTTTTAATCATTGGCAATTGAGGATTAATCTTCCTCTGTTTTTCTTTGTGTTTCACAGTATGCTACCTGAAATACTGCATTTTTCTTTTGGTTCATTGGGTTTTTAAGGGAATGTGATTTGGGGATTAGGGTTTTGTTTGATCTGTGATCTGTATCCGGAATTTGATAGATTGGATTTATGTTTTTCTTTCGTGGTTGAAATTGGATCAACTTAGTTTAGTTTTGTCTGCATTTTACACTTCACAACTGATAATTCTTATAGAAATGGAATTTACATCAAAATGAATACTTCAATGGAAACTGAAGTTTTTTTTTTTTTTCTTCAGTTTTTTGTGTTTTCAAAGGTGTTATCCTTTGTAGGTGCATGTTTGTTTAGCTGGAAGTTTTTACGGGTAATATGTTTTATTTCAGAAGCACGTGGGCCATTGCAGTCATTTGCTAAAATAGTTTCTAAGTTTTTCTGCCTCTTGAGTTTTCCTATTGCATGTCACTTGGGACTCGGTTTTACCATAGTTTCTATTATATTAGCATCTTTTAGTTGATGAATTTTTAAAATTAATGGCGTTTCAGTTCAGTGAACTGGAAAATTAACAACTTTATACTTTTCAGCAGAGCTCGTTTAAACTCTACAGACATGAGTTTTGTTTTCCGGGGGACAAGAGCAGATATAGAAACTGGATTCCCGGAATTCATACCAGAACGGCGTGCAATGGTACATTTCTTGTAGTTCAGATATTTTGTGTGGTTTTCTACATAAAGTCTGGGCTGTCTGTTGATTGTATATATGTCTACTCTCAGTTATTGTTATCATTGCCTTTGGGCCTAACTGCACCTCCCACCAC
>QANT01002587.1:0-14120 GCA_003254885.1 Purshia tridentata
CTCTCTCTCTCTCTCTCCTGCTACCTCTCCTTCTCCTTCTCCTTCCCTCTCTTTCTCTTTCTCATTTTTCCAAAATTCGAGCCACCTACCCAAAGGCCGACGACTGGGTCAAGAGGTCTGAGGATTTTAGGGTCTAGATCGCCATTAGTAGGGTTTATGGAGGTCGGTCGGCGACTGGGCAAAGATGGTAGTTGTTGGGAAAGAGATTGAAAATGGCATGGAGATGCAAGGAGAGGGGGAGAAAGAAGGAGAAGGGGAGAAAGAGAGAGAGAGAGAGAGAAGGAGGTCCAGTGGCTGGGTTAGAACGAAAAGAATTTTTTTTTTTCAAGAAAGACAAAAAGAAAAATAAGAAAGCTTGAGGAACTAGTAGCTCCAAAGGGGAATGGGGTCCTTCCCAAAACCACCCCATTATGATTTGTCTCGGTTGCTAGAATGTGAGGTTGGGCATAGATCCGGGAAATCATTGAAAACCTTGAGACCAGCCCGCTCTAAACGAGCATTGGGATATGGAGAATTCAATGGGATACATCATTTTTGCACTCGTAGACTGGTTTTAATCAATTGCTTCTTAGAGTTAGTATCCTCTAGTCTCAAGAGTTTCTTTCATCTTCAGGTGGCCTGTGTCTCCTGTTGGAGTCGTATTACTACTCCATGCATTATTAGTCTCATAGTTACATAAGGAAAAGGCTGCAGCTTTAAGTGAAGGATTAGGAATTCTATTTGGTTTATACCTTGAGACCTATAAGGACTGGTGTTATGGTTTACTTGGGCTAAAGGGATTCCTTATTTCTATAGGATAGTGAATTGGAGTTTTAAACTTGTAAGGCATTCCTACAAAGTCCAATAATGGGACAGACTCTATAGGACAGATACTATATAAAGCCTTGATCCCCTTGCACACAAAACACACGTAAAGAACTGCTCCCCTTCTGGTGGTAAGTGTTTAAGGTCTGCAAGTGCAAGGAAGGTCATTGGCTCAAGCATTGGAGATGGATTTGAGTATGGTGAACACTGGTATGTGTGTTTTACGTTTACAAGCTTAATTAATTCAACATCTCCAACTCTGGGAAAACTATACCTACAGCTATAACTTGCAAATTCCACTCATAAATTACCTCATTTTTCTGCCTATAGAAGGAGTTTGTTACTAGAAAATTGGGGACTAACCTCCCTTGAAACCTCTTGGCGTGCTACGAGTATCATTAAGGAAAATATGAGGTGACCTCATCAAAGAGAAGATCCAAGGGTACATCAAGTCTCTTGGATTTCATGGCAGCTTAGGCAGGCTCTCTTCTTCGAGAAGAGGAGTTGCATGGCCCTTCTACTTAACTAAGTAGTATTCCACTCGTGCAGTGTGGGTGTATGGGCTAGCCTATATTTACTAGCAATGGAATGGGAGAGTTATCCATCTAACGACACCGACGAAAGAAAATTCCATAAGAGCATTTAACAGAGGTATTTGTTAATAGGTGAGGCTTCCAAGAATTCATTACTTGTTGCAGCTACAGCCTTAGCCTATCACTTTACCACCATCTGAAATGCATGAAACTTCGATTGGTGGAAGCCAATCTATGAAGATTCTCCCTGCCATTAGACAAGACATTAGAAGGCAAATTGGCCAGCCTGTTCAGTTGACCTCAGAGGATTCCAATCACTTGGCACTAAGAGGGGAAACTAGCAACCACCTTTGATTTGCAAGAAAGACTCTTGAGTCCCCTTTTGGGTCAACATTTGTCTTTGGCCTTGTTAGGGATCAGACCCTATAACTAACGCAAGCTGGGATGGCTATAAAGTTCCTTGTACAAGCAATGTCTTTCACTCGATCACATCGATCCTTTTTTATTTTTGAGTTTTAAAGTTTTATAATAATTAGATTAAGTGCGACTTAAAAGTTATTATAAAATAATTTTATAAAAAGATTTTTCTTAACTATACTCATGGGTCAAATAGGAAGTCCGGAAAAAAAAAAAAAGTATCTAATTTAACAGAAAATTAAGCAATTGGTGGCACATTGTCACATGTAGGTAAAATTGGTTGGTAATTAAAAAAAATTTATCGAGTGACATTTGTGCACACCAATCTGGGTGATATAGTGAAAAAAGTCTAGAATCTTACTGTGCAAGGGCAGAGCTTTGAGTTGGCTAGCTTGGAATTTGGGCATGGACTAGCCCAACTGAAACTCTTTTTATAAAAATTCAACCCAACAAGTGTCAACAGACTCCACTTCCATCTGTATCTCACTTCAGCTTACCCACTTAAATGCAAAACCCAGGTTGCCCCAACTAAAAAGCTTTTTTTTTTTTTTTTTCTATTTGTAAACTCTATAACCCAACAAGTTTCAGCCCACTCCAGTTCTATTTATAACCCACCCCAGTTTTAACCACACAAAGAAAATTTGTATCCACTTACCTTAAGGCCTTTAACTCCTACCTCTAAAGCCAACTCTCAACCCTCCATCTTTCTTTCCAAATAGCCCAATATTTCAGCCCGCCCAAGATTTTTGGCCTCTCTTCGCTGCTGTCCCTTCGTATGCTAACATTCATTTTAGGAAAAAGAAAAAGAAAAGAAAAAAAAAAGAAAAGGAAAAGGCACAAATTTGGGTAAACAAGTAATGCATGAAATGGAAGCATTGACACTAAGCATGCCTTAAGAGCTGCCTCCACAAAACATTTAGACAACTTTATCGGTTCTGTACTTATCATTGTTGCCATATCAAACCAAACCCTTTTGCATATAGAATCTAATTAATTAACCTGTATTGATATATAAAACTCTCAATTTTTCCTAGAGCAAGTTTAATAAAGCATTGTGTTTTTATTTTTAAAAAGGTTTGAATCACTTTGAAGGTGGTATTCTTATTTGGAATTGGCATATAATTATAAGATGGAATGGCCCTGTTGCTAAAATTTTCCCTAAATATAAATGAAAATTGCCACACTAACGTTACTGTACCATCTACATGATATATATATATATATATATATCCTTGTAAATGTAGCTATAACCTATATATGCACATTAATTCGAAAGATAACGTTAGTTCAATAATTCAATGTATATATATATATATATATATCCTTGTAAAGGTAGCTATAACCTATATATGCACATTAATTCGAAAGATAACGTTAGTTCAATAAATCAGCATGCAGATCACTAGCGTGCAAAAATTCTGAAGAATAAACTACTTACACTTTGCTTTACTTCCATTGCAGTACGTATTCATCATTTGAAGTGGATCATTCCTAAAAGTAGTTACAAAATCTCTTAGAAATGACTTTGATATGTTTTCCTAATAGGAGAACTGGAAAAAAAAATTACGAACGTACATATATGTTGCAGCAGCGGTTGAGAAGGAAATGCTGCAGCAGGCAAATAAGTTCCTGAAAAAAATAAAGTAAAACTCCAATTACAAACAAAAGAAAAAAACGGAAAAATGAAAAATGAATAATTTCCAATCCTCACAAATCCAGGTTTCTTGGTACTCGTTGATAGTCCATTTCTGAGAAATTATTGAATGAAAGATCCCTAAAAGATAACCATATAAAGACATATCATCAAATTTCTACTGATGATATAATATGTGACTGTAAACTGATCTCAACAGTTATAAACATGATTATCAATATATAATCAACAAGACATGAATATCTCAATGAATGTATATTTTGTTTCAGGGTTTTGAATATGAAAACAAACATCCTAGTTTGGACTGCAAGAAAGATCCAAGCAGGGATTGTCCCATTAAGTTTATTTCCGGCAAAAGACCTGAACAGTATTGACCAAAGAATTAATATGTAATAAACAAAACACTCAATTTTATCACTAAAAAAAAATATTATAAAAAGAGTTACATTAAAGGTAAAGTCATGGAGTTCAGAATGTTATTTCACTTACATGTAACTCAAATTTGATCTCATATAATCCGGGAGTTCACCAGTTAAGTTGTTGAAGCTCAAGTCTCTACAAGACAACATATATAGAGCATTAACAGTTTAGGAATTTGATCAGAATGTGGTCTTATAGCTAAATTTTGTTCCAAGTGATTGGCTATATATATTGTTAAATAAAAAACAAGTCGATAAATAAACAAGAGGGTAAACATATCAGTGGAATAGAGCTGCAATTCTGCAATGCTTAAAATCCAAAATTAAGAGGCACTACTGAGGGGGAAAAATAAAAAAGTGCAATGAACTTACAGGTATTCTAGAGATGACATATTAATGTATTTGGGGATTGTACCACCAATTGAGCAGTTCCTCATTATCCTGTAGAAAGCACAAGAAGAGATGACAGGATTTGAGCTTTGGAATATTTCACATTATTTTAACTTATAATATACCAAGATTTACAAAATTTAGAGGCCCTATGTATTTGGGGTCTGTCTTAGAGACCGTGTGCATGTGCATGTATTTTTAATTGTAGAAATATCATATATTTTCAAACTACAACAACCATACTACCTAAACTGGCAATTCATCTCTAGCTATTTAACCAGGCCCAGCTTTAAGGTGAGTGGCCTGGGCACCAACCTAGGGCCCAGCCTAGTATAGGGCCTTTTATAGAAATACGGCCCACTAGTTCAATAAAAAAGAAAGAGACATTTATTTATATTATTAAAGAAATTGGGGCTTATTGTCCCTTTAATCTTTACTTATCAAAAAAATATAAAAGAAAAGTGGGACTTTTAGTATTCTATTTCTTTCTCTAATTTTATAGTTATTATCTAAAAAATTTGTTCATTTACTTTATCGTCTACTTTGATTTCACGTTTATTATTGATTTTTTTTTCTTAAGAAAATGATTTTTAAAGTCCATTTTACAATCCTTAATAATAAATAATCTCAACTAAAACGTTGCAATGATAAGGGACCCACTTTTTGACAAATAAACTCACGTTATAATAAACCCCATGGATTTCAATGTCGAATGCTTGGTGTACCTTTCTTTCTTTTTTTAAACTGGGCAGTGGCAATATCTGTGACAATTAGTAACATTCATTCTTATATTATAAAGCAAGTGGATGTGACTCTATAAGCTTAAACTTTGTATATTATGTTGCTTTCGTGTAACAACCCGACCAAATTTCACTAGAAATTTAAATTTTTATTGGTTGTGGACTTAAGAAACTGAAAGAAAAGTTGAGAGTTGTGGGCCCAAGGAGATTTTAATAATTTTATTTGGAGAAAAATAAAGAGATTCATGGAAATTTATTAATTTGAGGTTAAAATGATTGGTGGTGAATTACCTAAGAACATGACTGTTTATGTCATAATTCATAAATGAAAAATTTGGGCTTTAAAGAAAATTTACTGAAGAGTATGTTTAAAAATTATGATCTTGACATAGTTGGACAGAACTCAAGCTCATAATCACGTAGGCAAAAACGGATTGCGAATCAGAGTTACGTAGACAAAATTATGGGCATTTAAGTGCAGGTCTTTATATACATAGGCTTTGGACCATGTGTCAGGATACCTGGCCCTTTGGGGGCAGCTTTGTGTGCACGTATGACTAGATTAGCCTACACGTGTGTGGAGATAACTATGCACATGTGTATGAAAAGTATTTGTGAAAGTGTTTTAAAACTGAGGGGTAGAGTGACATGATATCTTAGAGTAAAACTTGAATTAAAGGAATTTGAAAGAATAAATAACTTTAATGCTTTACTTCTATGTTTTGTCCACTCACTGAGTTATATCACATTTCAGTTTCTTGTGTTGTTTTAACTTTTCCCTTAGGTATTAGAGATCGTTGAGGTCAGCTGTACCACGTCCAGAAATCACTCTCACCTTTAGTTCAGTCACATAATGGGCAAAATATTTTTCTTCAGTTTATATATATATACACATCTACTAGGCTGTAGACTTAGTTATTCCATGATATTCATGTGCTTGGGTGAATACGATTTAATTGATATGGCAATTTTATGGGGTCTAAGACCCTTTTGGTTGTGGTTGTGGTGGATGTAAGATGGTTGTTAGAAGTGTTTTCAGAATGGGTCAGTCCAATTTTAAATGAGGTTTTGCCAAAATTTCGATAGAATTTTCCTTGATATTGGATCCCACATGACCACTCCGAATTCCAAAGTGGAATCTGGAGATGGTCCTGTCATTTCATTAGTTTTTTACATGTTTATATAAGAAAAAACATAATGTATATCTATAAGTATCATTTTATTTAGTTTCAAAAAGTCAATGTTGAACAATGGAAAACAGTGTCGAGCACTTAGTCATTGAAGTGGACCAACCTGTCACTCGTGTTTCTATAGGTGGGCTGTTGAATCATGGGCTTTTCTGTTTTTGACTTGAAAGACAAAAAAAGAACCTTTGCTTTTTTTTAATTATAATTATTGAATCAGACTTTGAAAAGGGCCACAAATTTTGATGTTGCCTAAAATCTTTTAAATTCTACTAGTCATGTATTTGATTCATAAGTAAACTCAGTAAGACTTCCATTTGGGTCTTCCAATTTTACGTCTTACATACTAAAACCTTATGGCTTTTAGAATTCTAACTTTACTCTAATAATATTGATCGAAACACGTACTCCACATCGCATAGTAATGGTTCATTAGTTTCTCTTTTTTTTTTTTTAAGGATACCAAGCGCCAAGTGCTTGGCAACCACTGTCGAGTGCTCTGTAGTGCATTTGTGTTTCTTCCTTGAGTGCTTCTCACTGGTTTTTCAGCTTTATGTTAGGTTTTAACTCAGGGAGCCTCTATAAGCCTTATTCTACACCCTCGAACGATATATTTGTACCCTAAAAAACGAGCAGAGAAAGCAACAGCAAGCGCTTCTTCCAACACTTGGCAATTATATTAAAAAAAAAAAAAGGGCTATGTTGAGCACTCAGTACTAGATATTCAAAAACAAAAACAAAACAACGGAGACATCCATGAAAAATTGCTTTATTAACATGTAAAAAAAATGATAACATATTACTATTTATTGTTTAACATGGCAGTGGTTAAAAGGCTTCATTTAGAATCAATAATGCTATACTTACTATAATTTTATACTATTTTACGTGGCAATCTACATGACATTTATTCATTAGACACTAAAAATAAAAATAAAAACTTTGTAGAGTAAAATGATCACACGTCATATGGTATAAGAAATGTATTATAAAAATATAGTAAGAATAATATTAGTATTTAGAAATAATCCATAAAATTTCGATCCAAATAAGAAACATAATAAAGAGTAAACTCTAATATTTTTTACTTTATATTTCCTTAGCAATGAATAACTGCATATAACAAACCACTCACAGAGATATAAGTTTGTTGTTATTGACAGTTGATGGGAATTCAAAACCAGAATTTGCCACGTCACTTATCGACCTGTAGAGAAATCATTGAAAAAGAGAAGCAAGTGAATAACATATATGTAGGTATGTTCAAAAAAAAAAAAGTTTAATTGTTGGAAAATAACATATATGTATGTTTTGAAGCGAGTGAAAAAAGAGAAGGATGAGATCGGGACTAGACTTACAGATACTTAAGATCTGGAAAATCCAAAACTTTTTTAGTCAACTTCCCTTCAAACTTGTTTCCCAAGAACGACCTGTGAGAAATTATGAAAAATAACTTAACCAAAAAAAAAATTATGAGTAATATATATATGCATGGCAGCTCTTGATATTGATAGAAAAAGTGGGTTTAATTGCTATATTATTTGATAATAAAATAATACACATTAAATATAAAATCTAATGCAAACTGTAAACTACAATTGAAACAAAATTAAAGAAGAAAAAATGTTGAAAAACCTCCAAATTTGGTTGACACTAGTTTGACACTATATCCTAAAGATGAATTACGCCCGCTCACAAGTGCTATGATCAATTGGCACTCATCTTTTAGGATACAACGACACGTTCTTGTGAGAAGAGCACTTCAAATCACAAGACTCCAGCTAACCAAGATAATGCTTGCACTTTCTCTTGAGATTGACTTGGGAGAAGAGATGGAAATGTAGCAAAAATACTCTTATGATAAGACGAGGGAACATGACTCAAGATACAGTGATAATGACTTGTGGCCTTTATATATATAAAAGACAAATTAAGTGCTACTTCCATCTGTTAAATTGTACTCTTTTAATTTTAGAGTCTATTATTTTTAAGCCCCAATTTCTACTGGACTTTAGTTTTAAGCCATAACTCATTCTATGTTTAGTTTCTAGCCATAGTTAAGAAACCCCAATGATAGTATGAGTTACACTTTTCAAATAAGTTACATTTTTATTTTCTGCATTATGTAACTCAGTATTATATAATTCTTTTAGAGTTGCACTTTGCATTTACAAAATATTATTCATAAATTCATCTAAGTAATGTAAGAGTTGCACTTTGCATTTAGAGAGTATTATTCATAAATTCATTTTGGTAAGAATTTGTTTAGATAATTCTCTAACAGTTATACTTCTTGTGATGAATCTGCAGGGTTGATTGTGGGCCGATAATTAAAAGATAATAGCTTTAAAATAAACAAATGAAAAAAGAATAGTTTGAAACTAACAGTCAAAAAAGCGGTGGCTTAAGACTAAATGCAAGGGTTAGTTGTGGCATAAGAGTAGTAACTTAACATGCTTGTTAGTTGTGACTGAACAAGCTCATACACATTACAAATATAGAGTTGAGCCACAAAACAGAAAACTAACAACAATTTTATATTTCACTGATTAATCTCGTACAAAATTACAAAACATGTCTATTGGGTTTTAATTGGGTAATTGGCTAATCTAGGAGTAATAGGGGTTTCAATTGAGTAATTGACTAATTAAGACATTGTATTTAGTATAACTGGGGTTTTAGCTTTAAATTTAGATTTCAATTAGATAATTGACTAATTTATGTATAATTGGGTTTCAATTGGATAATTGAGGTTTCAGTTGATCTAATTGGGGTTTCAAGATTCAATTGAGTAATTGAGTAATTGACTAATTTAAGAGTAATTGAATTTCAAATTTTCAATTGGTTAATTAATTAATATATTACATAACACATAATACATATAAATTATATATTATGCAATTGATATGTAAGTATGTTATATGTATGTAAATTTGTAATTATAAGTTATATATAATTATATATATAACTATATATTTTGTTATATATATTTAGTGATATAATTATATAATTTGTTATAGAAATTACAATTTGGATCTAATTCGAGTCATTTTTGGGACTTCACGAGAGCTTAAACTGGCCAGACTTCAGACTAGCTTTGAGCTTCAAGGGGATGGCCCATGCCCAGTCCAAAGGACTTTAGGTCTGAGTTAGACCAACCCAAATTTCGGCCTGACCAGACTTTGAGACTAATGGGTCAGGCATGATTCGGGTGGCCTTGGGGTTTTTGGTGAGGCTTAAATTGGATATATAAAAGTTTGTTGGCCGACGAAAAGTCCTCAGGGTTTTTAATACCCAGATTTTTTCTCCTGTTCTGTTTCGCTCAAAACACTCTCACCGCTCTCATCATCTCTCTCAATCTCTCACCGGAACCCAGCCCCGGCGCCGGCCCCCCGAAACCCCCTCCCCGCCAGTCCTTCCTCCCAGCCGCCCCCAAAAAAAACCCCCCAAAACCCATCTTCCCATCAAAATTTTTTGTATTTTCTTTTCTTGATTTGAATGGGTTTGTGCCAGCTGGGTTTTGTGAAATGAACTTTTGTTTTTTTTTATTTATTTGAAATTGTAAATGGGTTTGTTATTGAGCTTTTGATTTCTGATTTTTTTTGTTTTTGTTTTCAGGTTTAGCGTTCCAGAGGCAGCCCCTTTCACCGCCGTTCTGAAATTCACAGCCTAAGATTTCAATTCTGAGATTTGATTTGCATGTTGCTATTGATTTCGTTTTTGCCTCATAAAGTATGTTATGTTCAAATTGATAATCTGGGCACGTTTGGAAATCTCGATTGATTGTTTTTGGTGCTCAGTGGGCATTAATCAGATCAGAATGGGAAAGGATAGAGTTGAGAGAATGTACGTCTGAATAAAATCTTATAAAAAATTAGCTTACATAGTCCATCCCATTTTCAAAATTTTTTGTGTGTTACTAATAACGTTAATTTTGTAATGGTAGAACCATATATACACAATGCATTAACTAATGAAATTTTACCAAAGTTGATCCTACACGTAAAAGCCTATAAAGAAAACTTACAGATATTCGATTTTATTCCATCTCTGTATGAAGTCAGGTATGGGACCGCTGATATAATTCCCGGCTACTGAGCTGCATTGATCAATCAGACTCCTTTAATTAATTAATATTAGTGAAAAACCTCAATCAGATTTCATACGTAGACTCATATATTATGGGATATATCTGATTCTGAGAATAATTCGGTGAATCGAACACTTACAACTGGAGCAGTTCTGTAAGTCGACCATAACTTTTCGGTAATGTCCCACTCAAATAATTGGATGACACATGACTGCGCAACAACAAAGAAGTTTCCTATGTTGTCACTTCCAACTTTCTTTTCTTCTAAAAATTTATTTTTCTTTTGAAACTTACAAGTTTTGGAGATTTTTCAAATTTCCAAGTGAAACTGGTAGGGGACCAAATAGTTGATTCTCAGACAAATCCCTTTTAAAAAGAAAAGACTTGTGAGAATTAGTAATAAAGTACAATATAAATGCATATATATATATATATATATATGTCTTTTTTAAGTGTGAGATTCCATATTTATGAGATTCTTTATGGAACTCATTTCATATGGTATTTAAACGATCAGAACCATCTATTTTTTAAGTCTATATTAAAATATTATCCTTGTAAAAAATTAAGCAAATCAGGAACTATTACGTTATCAAACTTTAATCGAAAATAGACGAACAAAATATTTTGATAAACACTTAAAAATATGTTAAAGGTCATATGGTCTTCGATTAATCTAATTTTTTGTAAGCACGATCTTTTAATGGAGACTGAAAAAATAGACAGTTCAGATTATTGAAATAAAATGTGTAGTAGGCTTATCAGGGATCTTAAAAATAAGTTTAAATGTACTTAAATGTGGAATCTCACGCTTGAAGGTGACTATATATATATATATATATATGAAGGTCGTTTAATTAAGAAGATGTAGAGTGAAAAACAAACAAAGATGTAAGATTGACGAGCATTCCGAATTCATCAGGAATTGGGCCTGTTAACCTATTAAACTGCAGAGTCCTCCAAAAAGGAAAACATGAAATTAATATGCAATCAAAGTCAATTTGTCGCAGGAATTCAATCAAATTAAATAAAGATGAGTGGAGATCGAAGATTTAGAAATAAACTCACAAACGATAAAGGTTTCTCAGTGAGCCCAAGGATCCTGGTATAGGGCCGTCGAGGAAGTTGTTCTCTAGATAGCTATAGCGGAAAAGTGACTTGTTAACAAAGTGACTTCATTATAATTTTATAAGTAATAATAATTAAGCGACAGAAATAAAATAAATAAAACTACAGTTAAGTTCGACTTTGAATTAAATTATCTACGTTTAGAATCAATAATGAGTAGATGTAATTCATTTTTGAGAAGTAATAGAAATTAATTAAGATGTAATGATCTCCACAGATTAATTGGACCTAACTGCATGTGCATGTATGTACGACTTTTAATTTCTTGAAAGACAATGTGAACTAATGTGCCAGACTTACAGATATTTTAGAGTAAGATACAAATTTCCCAAGGATGGTGGTATTGAGCCCGTCAGTTGATTGTTTGAAAGATCCCTAACCACATACAGATCTTATATTATAATTAATATGTTCCAGAAGAATAACAGGAGGCAATTCTCACAATCATATTAATATATATCTTGTAGTATAATATATATTCACTTACAGGGTTACGAGATCATACAGAAACCCCAAGGAATAAGGTATGGTGCCATGAAGTTTGTTGAACGATAGGTCGCTGTGTTGATATACATGTGAACATTCATTTCCACAAAACAGTTACAAAGAAAAATAAGTCAATTCATACTTTTATCTGTCGTCTTTGTTACATGCAGTAATAGATATATAAGCTACTAGAAACTGTAAAAGCAAAAATAAAGGCATGAAAGTTGAAAATAAAATAAAAAAGAAGTCCAATTCTACATTAAAGAGTTAATTTTCGACAATTTCGTTTTTGGGAGGTATGAAAATTTTAACACTAACCTAACCATTTTTTGTCAAGTTTTCGCCAAAATCATCGAATTTTCGCTCAATGCAAAAGACTACTGACAACAAGGTTTAGGGTGGTTGTTGAGGCAAGAGAAGGGCACCATGAGGTCTAGCTCGATAAGAGGAAGAGATTTTGGGTGGTTTGGGGTTCTGTCGTTGCTGGAAATGGAAGATCACCGGCGGGAATGTTGGACTGGTTTTGCATCGTTACGTCTTCGTGGCTGGTCAGGCAAGTGATTTGAGACCACCCGAGGAAAGGCGTCTTCGATTGCTTTCCATTGATACCAAGATCGCCGAAATCGAAACTCAGATGAAGGAGATATGACTGATTAAAGTTTGGTCAAAAGGATGGGAGGAGAGAGAAAATATGCAGAGAAGAGAGAGAGGCAGCACAGGGAAGAAGGATCGTTGTTATTTTTTTTTAAATCTGATCAGCAATTACCATTTTGCCCCTATACTCCAAATCCTTGTAATTTCGTCTACAAAACTCCTATTCACGATACGTTTTCGCCTACATGCTCGTGAGTTCGAGTTCTATCCAGTAATGCCAAAATCATAATTTATAAAAATGCAATTCAATTATTTTCTCTTAAACCCAAACTTTTCTATTAAGGGCATATTCGTGCAAATGTTTAAATAAATCACCAATTAACAATCCGAGTCCGAAAAATGTTCCAATAATTCTATGGGTTCCTCTTGTCTTATACCATTTTTTATTGCCTTAACTTTAAATTTTGAGTCCATATACCTCATTCACTTTAATTATACGTTTCCAAATAATTCTTAATAACTCCAATAAATATTTAATTAATTGAATTACTTCGTCAAAAATCCTTAAAACCTGAAATAAATCTCTAAGAATCTCCAGACATTTATTTTGTCTCCAAACTCAATCTTTTCCTTCTTTGATGAGATCCATATGGAGATTCAAATTAAGTTTTTAGAAGAAACTTTAAAGAGAAAAGTGGCGCTTGAGCTGATTTTGACCCAAAAAAAAAAAACCTCGAGCTAATTTTTACAAAGAATAATAAGCTTGAGCTGATTTTTACAAGGGATAATAAACTCAAGCTGTTTTGGACAATTTTATAGTTTTCATTTATTGCTTTCCTTATTATATGCAACGACAAGAAAATCATGTTTGGACAACGAAACTTTGGGCGATAGAACTTTTCGTCACCTAAATCCACTTTGGGCGATGGATTTTGAATTCATCTCTCAAGGTGGCTTTGGGCAACAAAATTTGTTCACCTCTCAAAACTAAGTGCCAAAATTGGCGTGAAGCCAATATTCATTATTAACCAAAAAAAAAAAAAAGCCTAATAATGAATTATCAATATTTAAAATCCCAAAAACAAGTAAGAATAGTATTATATAAAAGTCAAAAAAGGGTCAAAAATAATTATATTGAGCGTTGGTGGAATTTTTTTAAAAAAAATTGACTAAAAAATATATTGATGAAAAGTTGAATGAGTCGGCCAGTAGTAAATATAAAGTGAACTTCCGTTATTTAGTAAAGAAAAAACAAAAGGAAATCGCATTAAAAGAGAGCTGGAGAGAGAGAGAGATTACAGTCTATCAAGATAGCGAAGATAACCCACTTCTCGAGGAATCACTCCGGTTAAACCTTGGTTGTCGACGTCCCTGCCAAAAAAAGAAGCATAAGAAGAAAAATCCAAAATCAAATCCTGCAGTCTTCGATGTTTTATTATGTCTTTATTTGTTCCGGCAAAAAAAAAGGGCTTTGTTTTCGTACAAAGCTCTGACGTGGCAGCTCGTATTGCTGAAGCTTGCGGTCTCACAATCGACGTCAAAATTGCTGGCTGGTTTGCTGCAATAGGTTGCAGAAATTTGTGGCAGTGGCTTTACCTCCAAGCTGTTTGCAATGGCTTCGAGAGCAGACACTGCAATTATATATCAGAAAATTAATTAATCAGTTCTTGCTAGAGACAAA